>OMOU01018360.1:1951-26337 GCA_900312585.1 Malacocephalus occidentalis
TTTTTTTTTTTCTTTTTTTTGGGGGGGGGGGGGGGGATCTAAGTAAGTTTCCAGTTACAGTTACCAACAATGATTAGATACTAGTCACTTCCATCGACACTGTTATTGGGCTTTTATATATCTATTGTTCCCCCATGCTTTGAGCACAGGACTGTTGTTTTTGTGTTGTCAAAGAAACATCTGGGTTGATAGTTGAATCAGTGTTGTTAATATTGGATTTGTAGCGTATTGATTTGAAACTGTCAAAAGGCAGAGGTGTCCCGTCACTGAGAAATAATCAGAATCCAGGATTCAACAATACTATGGTTTAAGTTAAGTTTCTTTATCTCGTACCAAGGTTATAGTAAAGGAAGAGAAGGAGAAATGCTAAATACAAGAAATAAGAAATCTAAGATAGATATACATATTTAATTGCAGCAAAGAGAAACTGCGGCCAACAGAAAGGTTTTGAGCCCTGTTTTGAAGGACTAACCTGTAATAGAATGACTCCCTTGTTTTTAATACCAGTCTCATATCATGTTCAACAATGTACTGCATGTCTTTAGATCCGCGACAGCACTCAGGAGCCATGCGGTCGACTCTCCTTCATGAAGGAACCCAGAAACTACCGAACGCTGACCCAGAGCGCCATATGCAACCTCAACATCAGCCTGCCTTCATTCTGCAAGGTAAACACACCCCGTGGCTGGGACGTGAAGGAGCTCTCCCTGCTGGGTGCAAGGTACAAACTCTGGCTCAGACGCACAGACCTTCCCCAGAGAGACGTAAATGCAAGTTACACGATAGACTGCATTGGAAAAAGTAAGACAGCATTCCTATTTATGGTTTTCATGGTATATCTATAGCATAGATTTTCCATTACATTCCTGAACACTTTGTACCTTACAGCCAATGTTGTCTTCCATTTTGGAATTTAGATCTGAAAATCTAAAAATGTAGTATTTTGTTTGTCATTGGGAAATGTAAGGTGCTACTCACTCAGCTTTGGAACACCTCCAATAGATGACATAGTTTGTTCTTTCCTTCCCTAGGAAGGATGGAATTAAACTGATGGATTGTTAAAGTCCTACTCTATCAGTGGAACTAGTAGTAGTAGTAGTTTTTAAACAACTCAAGTACCTCAACTGCTAAACTAACAAACAGTGAACTGCCTTGTCAATTCTTTTCCCTTTTCTTTTTCATTGGCAACATTCTGAGATCCTACAATTTTCAGTTTCCTGGTGTTTTTTGTGTGTTAAATAATCCTACTGCAATATAAAAAAAATACAACTTTGCTTTCACCGTCCACATCATTTCCTGACTTCCCTGTCTTCTGTACCTCCCCGTCTTCACTGCCTCTGTTGTCCCGTCTGTCTTCTGTACCTCTCACTGCCTCTTTTGTCCCGTCTGTCTTCTGTACCTCTCACTGCCGCCTCTGTTGTCCTGTCTGTCTTCTGTACCTCTCACTGCATCTGTTGTCCTGTCTGTCTTCTGTACCTCTCCCTGCCTGCTTATCTCTGCTCCTTGCTGCCCCCTTCAAAAGGACTCAGATTCAGATCAAGAACAAGAGGATGAGGTAACCACACCTCCAGGGCCCTGTTCACAACGCTAGCTAGTTCACTAGTAGACTTAAACTACACCCCGTTCACTTATAGACTTCCTCTACACCTCCACTACGTGTAGAATTCAAGTACACCCAGTTCACTAGTAAACTTCAACTTCACCCTCTTCACCTGTACACTACAACTGCACCATAGTAGACTTCAACTATACCACATTCATGAGTAGACTTCAACTACACCCTGGTCACCAGTGGTAGTTCTAGCCAGAATGAGGCCCTGGGTGCTACTTCTGTGCCTGAGAGCTTCCCAGCAGGCAGTAGCATAGCCTGCTCACATAATAGACACAATATCATTGACATGATGTGCAAATGAGCGATAAAAAACAGATCTGAGGTGGTCTTGGGAAGATGCAACACATGTCACCCATATCTAAATCCGCCCCTGCTGATCACTAGTAGTCATTAGTAGACTACACCCTGGTCACTAGTAGTCATTCTAGGTGTTGTAATTGTGATGAATTTGACAACAAATGACGGAATCACATATTGACTTACTGAATTCTTTATGCTATCTTCACAGTCTGGCAGAACACGAGAGAAATGTAAGATATCTAGCCTTTTTTTCCTAATTTACATTGTGATGTATTTACATCTTATCCTAATGCATTGAATAGATTTTAGCATTCTAATTATCTTAATGTGGATACAGGGAAATTCATGTATGATGATAGATCTATTTTATTGGATGTTTAAATAGCCTCATTTTGCTCAGCTTGAGATTATATATTGAATTAATATTATAATAAATGTCCACATTAACACCCATAAATCACACTTCTTCTGTACTCATCTTGGAATCATAGCATCCCATTCTATTCTAAACACTAAACAAAGCCACTCATGTCAATGTATTACACCACGAGCACACGGTTATTCAAACTACTCTTTCCCTGCCCTGCAAAACATTGGGCAACCGGAGAAGTCAAGGAAAATGACGTTGTGTGGACATTAAATTAAGAACAAAATGACTTGTATTCCTTCCAACACAATGATGTTCATGTGACTTTACACTCCTCCTCATGTTGTCATAGCGATACTAACATTGTCTACTTACCCCTCCCTACATTCCTTACCTCCAACTAACATCCTAGGACATCCCCTTGTGTTTGGCAGAGTTTTCTATAGAACGAATTTTGACCTCACAATCACACACTTCAATATATTATACAGAGCAGAAGAATAACCCTGCTTTGTGTTCAGGTGTGTGTTTTAAATGTGTACACCACACAATGCAGTCATATCAAACATAGGTTGAATGCACAGCTTCTCCCGAATAGCATCGCATCTCTGGTTTACGTTTGTTCTCCTCATTCACTCCATTAAACCTTTAACTTTGCTTTGCATGGAAATAACTTGTGTTTGTTTGCTGTTATGATTGTGAGTGATGTGCTAATGCCTGGTTGAACGTCCAAAAAACATTGGCCCATTTAAGCAGCTGTCTTCCCTAAATAGTTAGTTCGTCATAATTAGTCAATTAGTTTAATTGGGAATTGCCACATTTTGGGAAAGGAAACATTTTTAAGAGAAAAAAACACGCACTTTCTCTGAAAGAGGCAATGGCCACATTTCAATCTCTCTAACATCTAATGTATTTTTGTATGCTTACCACTGAGTAATCTTTAGATATTTTTCCTTTGTTTCTTTCTCATTCTTTTCTCGTTTGTCATTTGTTGGTGTCCATTTTCTTCTATTAGTGTGTGTGTTAGAGTTATTTTTCTGTTATCTTTGCTGTGCTTTTTTGCTTTTTGTCTTGCGAGTGTGAGAGTGCTGCGTCTGTGTACAAGCAAGTTATTTCCTGCTCACATCCATTCCCATTGGATTACATTTTAGCTGGCTTTGATTTGGCCACAGTAATATCCCTAGATGCGACCCAGTTTCAGATGTAGTGTCCAGTGTGAGCCTGTACCCGTTTTGATCCGTCACACCTTATCCTGACCACTTTCTCCAATGTCTCTCCCCTTTCATTTCAATTTGATTTTCTTTGCACCTTACTTGTCTTTCTTCCACATTGAAGACAAGAGGGAGACTTCAGCCCTTAAATCGGAGTTGATCCGCGACCCCGACCTCCTATCTGATGTGTCAGAGATGAAACAAGACCTGATCAAAATGACTGCCATCTTGATTGCTGATCCCACTGAGAAATCCCCGTCCTTAGGGCGAAGTGTTTCAGAGAAGGGGGCTGAGGATTTGTCCGGAGAGCCATTAGAAATAATGGAGAAGGACTTGGAAAAAGTCAAGGAGGACCTCGAGAAAGTCAGCGAGATACTAAGGAGCGGGACTTATGAGGGAGGTCTGGCCGAGGAGGCAGCCAAGGCTTCTAGAATGGCCGAGGAGTGGATTCTCCTTTCAGACAGTGAGGTAGAGGAAGCCAAAAAGATGGCAGCTTTAAGACACAAAGAGCCTGTCCTGCGTGAAACCAGGGCTAATAAAGGGGCTCCGAGACCTAAAGCTATTAAGGACAGCGGTGACCTGAAAGAATATATCCTCGATACACCAGTGGCCTCCAAAACAAAAGCTCAAAAAGAGGTCCAAGAGAAATTCACGGACGTTGTTCTTCGCAAAAGTGTGAAATCCACCACACCGAAAAAAATCCAGGGCGTGGCCTCTGTTGTAGATGTCAGAAAGCCGCTAAGGAGGAAGGGTAAAGACCCGGTGGTAGCAGAGTCCATGGAAGTGGCCGAACATTTGGGTGTTTCCGCAGCCCCTGGCCAGATGTCACCTGTGTCTCCTGTGGTTGAAGAAACGCCCATTGGCTCAATAAAAGATAAAGTTAAGGCTTTACAGCAAAAAGTGGAGGCAGAACAGAAGACCAAAAAGGTCACTGGAAACAAGCCCTCACAACTGCCTCTCATAAGTAAAGCCTCTTCAAAGACCAAAGAAGGCCCAAATTCAAAACAAGGGCCCCCGAAGTCTCCCAAAGCTGAATCGGAGAAACACAAGGATACCATGTCAGTTAAAGAACTGATGCAGGCTTTCCAAACAGGGCCGGACCCCTCAAAGAAAAAGTCTGGGCTTCTTGAAATCAAGACAGCCAGCCATGCAACTTCGGAGAATACCACAAAACTGCAAACAAATTATTCAAAATCTACCAGCAAAGCAATAACTACCCATGTCTCTCCAGAGAGAGAACTGTCCCTGGACTCCAAGCCGAGCAAAAAGGAAGCCAAAAATGAAGTGTCCGTCACTGTCCCCCATTCAGAACTGAGTGATACTGTCGATTTTGGACACGGTGGCCTTGATGATAGCCCAGATAGCTTAAAACACGAGGGCGTGGCAGACTCACCAAGTGCCAGTCCCGGAGAAGTGAGCCCACATTTGAGTTCAGAAGACAGTTATAAGCACGAGGGCCTGGCAACCCCGGGCACAAGTCCTGAAAGTCTGTCCCTCTCTCCCAAGAATGGAGAGCGCTCAACAAAAGCATCTGCCTCTGCCACAGTCAAAGGAGAAAGACAAGAAAACAACACATCTGCAGAAAATGGCATGTGGACAATTGATAAGCAGAAGTCTACTGTGTTGACCATCCCTGTCTCTACCAATGAGGCTGCTGATGAGCACAGCACAAGTGAGTCCACGTATTTTAGGACAGAATCTAAGCCAGCTAAAGCTCGAAAGCTAACAAAGAGAATCTCAGAGACACTAGAGACATTTCTTAGTGATGAGGAAGGTCTGGATGGTCAGGTAGCCTTACCGTTAACCAGTTCCTCAGCCTCTAGGTCTTTTTGTCTGAATCAGGGGAGCCTAGACTTGCCTTTAAAATGCCAAGACTCAGATGCCCTCAGTCCCTTAGGCGATGACTCTCTGACCATTAGCCATAGAGACTCTTTGGAGGGTAGTCCTGTCATGGAAGAGAACTCCTCCCAGAAGTCTCCAGACTCCATTGAACCTAGCCCCACCAGGGAGTCCCCCTGCCAGGACTCTTTAGAGAACAGCCCTACAGAGCAAATGAGCCACTTGCCCTTCCCTCCAACTATAGCTCCTGTTACAATACTTTCTAGCCAGTCCTGCAAAGCCCCAGAGTTCCCACCGGATGCTCTGCGCACTAGGCTCCGGGACTGTGAGGCTAGTGCGGATGATGACAGTTGTGAGCAGACATCTCAGATGACAAGTTCTGGTAAGAGTCCCCTCACCCCTGACACCCCCAGTTCTGAAGAGGTAAGTTATGAGGTAAACCCCAAATCCCCATATCCCAAGTTACTCTCTATTCAGTCAATCCCCACTGTCATCCCCGAAAACCCAGAAGATGTGTCAGACAACTGTGAAGCACTGAGAAAGTTCACTCCAGAGGAGGAGATGTTTAAAATGGCCGCAAAAATAAAAACATTTGATGAGATGGAACAAGATGCACGAAGCAAACAGAACTCTAGAAAAGATTCAAATACACCAGCACATCTTGACATTGGGGATGACAGCTACATGACAGACTCCACAAGTGAAAACCTTTTGTACAGTGAAAGTGGGCTTGCTATGCCGAGAGAGGATTCAGGGTTAGCTGTTTGTATTGATTCCCATATTAAAATACAACCCCCCTCTATTTTTCCAGCAGGTGTGCATGAAGAAATCAGCAAGACGTCAACTACAACCACCGGTGACACATTGGAGGGACCTCATTCTGTCTCAGATACAAATTATGAAACATCCAACCTGGAAAATGAACAGACAGAGAAAGCCATTCCATCTGTAACTGTTGATGACTCTATTGTTACAAAAGCAATTCCTGGGAATGTAACAGTGAAGCAGATGGAGGACAGCTTGCATAAATTGAGCGAAAACGAAAAAGATGCAGAAGTGCAAGGTCATGTCAAGTTAGGGGATAGCAATCTACAATGTGCTGCTGTAAAAGCAGGTGGCAATGTAACACACAAAGCAAAAGATCAAATGCCACAAAACGTAACACCAGAGTCTGTAACCAGTGTTTCTGTGGTTGCTGGTGAAGTGAAGGAGAAGTTGAGTCCTGAAAAATGTGCCCATGATTCTAAAGGGAAGGACATCCCAAGCGTGGGACCTCCCAAGACCGAGTCAAAGGGTGTCACCGCCAAAGCAGAAGGTGACCCCTGGAATGCAATGCGGGAAGATGATGCTGCCTTTGCAGCACGTGTTAAAGAAGAGGAGCAGAAGATACTCAACCTAATGGTGGATCATTCATCTCAACAGGCAACCCCAGACACCACCCCTGGTAGAACCCCCACCGAGGAGAGCTCTCCTGCCAGTGAGCCCAACCCTTTCCTTTTCCAAGAGGGGAAGCTCTTTGAGATGACTCGCAGTGGTGCTATTGACATGACTAAAAGAAGCTATGAGGAGGAGGGTGCTGGCTTTGCCTTTTTCCAGATTGGGGAACAGCCTTTAGAGGCGGCTCTTGCTGAGGGGGGCAGTAGGGATGCGAGCAGAGCAGCAGTTGAAATTGAAGTTGGCCTCAATCTTACGACACTAGACACTAGAACTGAAATAGAGGACGAATTGAAAGATGCTACAGATACAAAGTATTTGCCCACTGCTGAGTGTGACGAGGGTACCTTAAATGCCGATGGCTCAAAATCTAAAATCCCTAAAATGGTCATCTCAGCCTCATCCAAATCCACAAAGAAAGACCAAATACTACCCGAAGCAGTAGAAGCAAACGCAGGTACAATTTTAGACGAGGGTCATATAAACGTAAATACATGTTCCACTGACCCAATGATAACAGATGTACAGACAGCAGAAAGTACAGTGACCAGATCTGTGTACTCTGAGCAAAGCCAGGAGTCATCTGATTCCTCCCCAGAAGAACCACAGTCAGTAGTAGAATCCCCCAAAGCAGTCGTTAAGGTCAAACAGGCTCCAGCTGCCAATGTCAAAAAGAACCAGGTAAAACCCCAAGCTAAGAATGTCTCTCAAGGTCGCGGGAAACCCTTTATCCCAACTCAGTCTCACACAACACCCTCTTCGAGGTCTTTAAAAAAAGAGTCCTCTTTTACAGCAGAGTCCAAATCTAGAATCCCCATTAAAGCGTCCACTACCAAGTCTGATTCCACAGTCAAACGCATAGACTCCACACTGGAGAAAAAGCTAAAGTTCCCTGTTAAAAAGGATTCTAGGAGAAGATCTGAGACAGATGCCGGTCCCTCCGTGGATACCAAATCCAAGACGTCTTCCAAAGCCAAGAGCTTTTGTGAGGGAGAGTCTCCCAGGCCCAAACCCAAAAAAGACCAGGGTTGTCCACTGGATGTTGAGTCGGCCAAGTCCAAAGGCTTCCATTCAAGACTACCAGTCAGAGGCAAAACTGCTCAGGTACCTCCCACAACAATGCCAACCAAAGACAAGCGGCCACAAAAACAGTCTCTTGAGTTCTTTCCAGAAATAAGTGATGAAGCTGCAAAGCTTGTGGAGAAACTGGTGCAGGCAGAGAAAGACAAGGAGCGAGAGGCAGCAGAGAATAACTCAGATGATGAAAGCAATCTTGTTGACCCAGCCGTTGTTGAAAAGGAAACTTTCCCTGAGGTGCAGTTCCCTCCTTCGGGGAACGTGTTTCCCATCCGACCGCTGTGGGATGACCCAATTGAGACGCAGATGCAGCACATCCCAGAGCATAACGTCTTAAGTCAAGGTACCCGACCAACCCAACCGGGTCCATATCGTATTGTATCATTGTGCCCCACCAGTATCGTATAGCCACGATGTTGGTGTCTTTGTCTCTTAAACTACAGCTTTCATCTTTCCAGCATGATTGTGTAGCTTAAGCTCTCTCTCTGTGTGTGTGTGTGTGTGTGTTGCTCTCTTTAATCTGACAATCTCAAGATTGGTTAACTGCATGACTAAAGCACTTAACAGAAATAAAGGGAAGCACCTTTAAGTCATATCATGCGGATCTGTCAAGACGATCTTGGAGTTATATCCATTGGCCTGGTGTCAAGTTAAGTCGAGTCCATTTCGACAATGCATTCGGCAAATATGAAGGAAAGCTATTTCAAAATACAAAAGCACAGGTGTGACATTCCTACCTTTATGCCAGTGATGTTTTCTGATGTGTACTTGGAACTGCTCCACCATTGAGCAGTGATTGCTCATAGCTGTGTGGTGGTATTTGCAGTAGATCCACAGGATGAAGCTGAGAGAAGAGAGCAGAGGTTGGCCATCATAGCTGACCACCTGGGCTTCAGTTGGACAGGTGAGCATCACTGTTCAGATCAAATTACGAGAAACAAAACCTGGCATTCCTAAAACCTAAATATTGTACATTTAGGGCATTTGACACTGGGCATTGGACACTTTTGTCCAAAGTGACTTACTTACAATAAGTATTTTGTCCAATGAGACTGAAGCAACAATATTTGGCTGACTGTAGATTAAGAATCAAATTCCAAGGACTCATAATTGTTCATAGAGTTACACACACTCAATATAATTGCCTTCCTGGTAAACAGCAAGATACGTTGGATACACAATGATGTACCACACCAATATGTTGCTGTCTCGTTCAACAAATGTACTCTTTTTAAGTTGCTGTAAGTCTGCCAAATGCCCTAAATGTAAATGTTTACTCTGAGGGTTTTTTTCACCAATGCCAGAGCTTGACAGTTATTACTCTAGTTATTACCCTCAATCTCAAGTAGTTGTATTTCATTATACAGAATATTTAAGTATAAATTATGGCTTATACATATCTTAAAATGGATTTTCTGCTTATATCCAACTTGGTATCGTACGCAAGGAACAGTACAGCCCTGGGAGACACATAGCACTTGAAATATATGATGTTCTCCAGGGGAGTCATCAAATCATATGAAACATGATGTGCTGTCCCACAGAGCTGGCACGAGAACTGGACTTCAGTGAAGAACAAATCAACCAAATAAGGATGGAAAACCCCAACTCTCTGCAGGACCAAAGCTATGCCTTGCTCAACCTTTGGAAGAAAAAGGAAGGAATGCACACCACAGGTTCTCACTGCTCCCTTAAGTATCTAACTTCTGAATTCTCAAATCAATCCAGAAGCTGCTAACCTTCTCTTCTGTTCACAGATACCACTCTGCTGGGAAGACTGACCAAGATCAACCGAATGGACATAGTGCACATCATAGAAACCAAAATCAACAAGTCCAACCAAGAAGACACAACGTCACATACCTATGCAGAGATAGAGCGGACAATAGAAATTGACCATAGTGAAGGTGCAAGCACAAATACTGGCACTAGGAGGACCACTTTGTCCATTTATTTTACATTGAGATGTTTTTCTACAATGATTTCTACAACTCTTTGTATAAATTCATCTCCATTGTTTTTGTGTGTTCTCAGGGTTCTCTGCTGTTCACGAGGACTTTGACAGTCCCAGGACATGCAGGCGTACCACGGGCCTGGCTAGGCACCCTGTGTCTGTACAGCAGGTACCGGTGGTGTCAGCGGAAAAGCTGTCTTCCAGCTTGTCCTCTCTTGGTGATCTTACGGGGCGCTTGGAGACAGATACGTCGGCAACACTACACCTCAAACATGCTCAGAAACTACAGGAGACGGAAAAAACACAGTAATTATAATCATTATGAATGCAATTAAATCTATCCATATTGTAACAGAAAACCGCATGCATCAATGAATACATATTTTTCACTGTGCACACTGCAATTCTGTCAGATCATGAAATTAGCATTAATGCTTTGTCTTCCTTCTCATAGATTTGTACAAAGAGGATATGCGGAAGGAACAGGCATGGTACAGTTGGGCACTTTCAAACATGTAAGTCCGCTGTTCACACTTTACCAAACTGCCCCATACCAACTTGAGTCTCATGCGATAAACCCTTTACGCAAAGAGACAACCGATGAAGTTGTTGGAGAGGAGTGGAGCTTGGAATGTCTACAGACCACCCAACAGTGCTCGTCACCAGTAACTTGCAAACAGTCAGACACTAGTTCTCAAATGGGGGGTTGTAAAAGTCCACCACTGTCTATGACTGATTTTGGAAGGAGCTTGACTGAGTGTGAGCAGATAGAACCAGACTTTGGTGAACTGGCGATGGAGCTCAGGGAATCACTTCCAGCCGGATGTTTACCAAGTCAATCCAGTGATAATTTCGAATCTCAACGCCCTTCTATGGTTCCTGATGCGTTACAATGTTTGGACCAACAGATGACCACGAGACAGATGTGTTCTGAACAGCATATTGATGAAGTATCACATCGCCTCTATAAAGTCCTCTATGGATATAATGTGGATCACGTTGATTTAGATGCTGACAATTTGAAGCCTGTGAAGCTTGCAGAATTCCCCAAAGAGATATTTCAAGCTGCAGTGGAATTAGATTTGGGTGCACAGGCTTTTTTCATAACATCTAAAACAAAAGCAGATGAACAGCATTTAAATTCAACCACACCCACAGCCAGTCATGCCAGCATCGTGTCACACCCTGATACCACCAATCAAGCTCTAAAAGATTGTACATCCGTGGCTCCCACTGCCTTTGTTTTGATGTCACATGACTCTGTCCAAGTCGCTGATGCCTTGAAAGAACCTGCTGGTCCCCTTGTCCAAAACTCAGGACTTGACAACACGTTTGATATAACATTAGCACCCAGGTCTAATGAGGAAGCACTGTTAGCACATGGGGAAGTAGCTGGCAAGGCACCCACGCCCGAACCCAAAGTGTTTCACTGTAAATCCCAATCTCCAGAATTAACATCCAAAGACAGTTTTTACATTACAGGTCACAACCCGTCCTCTCCTGTGGAGTTTCTGATGCCTTCTGAAAGTAGTTTGGGTGCCTCTTGTGACTCACCAACACATATGGAACTTCCATGCCCTTTTGCTACGACAATACTACTAACAGAGAGAAGGTCCTCATCACCTGACCCGTGGTCATTAGTTAATGAGTGGAACCTTCTTGCACCAGATTCCCCCCCACCACATTTTAGACCACTATCTCCCCTCCCACCCCCAGTCGATCAATGGGATTTGGGATTCTTTAAAGGTAGCACACAGGCATCTGGGCTGCAAGCAGCAGAGACAGAGGAAAGGCCTTTGACCCCAATGGTTTCCAACCGGAGACTGTTTGGATGCCCTATATCACCCAGAAGTAGTGAAGGTTCCATTTCACCACAGTCACTTTCTTTTGACATTGAGGACAGAGCATCATCCCCTCGGTCGGTCCTTTCAGAAACTGACTCTGTAGAATGTCTAACTGCCCATTCTCAGCTTTCACCAGACTCACCCATACAACAGTTTGAACGAGGACTTCTTGAGTCATCCGCTACTCTGTGTAGATCTAGATCATCATCACCCAAGTCATTGTCGTCCAACATGGAATGTGAACGTATCCATTTCATGCCGATCCTTTCTGATGCCAGGTCATCCTCACCCATATCCCTGGTCTCACAAAATGAAGACAAACCTCTGTTCTGTGAGGATGTACCATTAGACAATGAGTTTCATTTTGCAATGCCGGAGGCCACATCTAACTTAGATGAGCGACTGTTTGTCGATGATGACTGGGTTTTGGTATCAGTGTGTGAAACAGGGGAACAACCTGTCTCTCCAGAGTCCATAGCAGCCAGAGAAATTAGTATATTGCTTAATGAAACAGCAGTGTGTTGTCCTCAGCTTTCAGACTCCACACTCCAGGTTCCACAACATGATCCACTTGAGCCAAATGCATCCACTTCAGAACAAAGAGAGGAAAATACTTTTCCACCTCAATGTTCAGCCGGGAATCTTAGTATGTCATCACATTCCTCTGTGCCTGGGTTAGAAGTAGCAATATCTGTAATTGAGCCGAAGGACTGTAAATCACCTTATTTCTCAAGCACATATTGTGCTCTGGCTGTAGATGAAAATCGTTCGTCTGTGGACCAGTCCTCTGAGGTATCTTTACTACTTGAGCCAAGCTTCAGAAAACCTGTTATGAAACAACAGTCTGGAGAACCACCTACATCTGATACAGTAGCAAAATATATAGAAGCCCGAGATCAAGATTTGAATACAACACATACAGAAGAAACTGAGCCTCATCGGTTTCAATCCTTAGTTGTGTCTCAATCTGAACTGGATGAAATGTGTACCAGTGCTTCCGCAGCCAATTCTGAAGTACAACTATTGCCATCTGGTGTAATTCAGGTAAAAGTTCCTGAGTCCACAGCAGAAGTAACACAAACAGAAAACTGCCTCTTGTATGATGCAGAGTTTTGGAAGTTGATTTCTCAAGTCCGTGATCCCCAGTATGTAGGAGATGCATGCAATAAAGTAGCTACATTTAAATATGCTCCTTCCCCAGATGATCCTGTGGCACAGAACGATCGAGTGATACAAGCTAGACGGACATCAATAGACCAAAAATCAGAAGGCAGGCCATTTTTATTTGATTTCCTACCAGAATTGAGTCCGCTATCACCTTGCCCAATTCAGTCATTGACACACATGAGAGGGCCATGTCCTGAGTCTGTTTCCTCAGAAAATGAGCATAGCCCATTACCAACAGATTCACCAATCAATCAATATAGGCAATCAGATGAAATACTGGACTACAGATTATCACCAGGACCTAGAGTTTCTCTTGTATGTTCACACAAAGAAGATGACCATATTAAGATGCCAGCAATACCATCAGAAAATAGGCCATCTTCACCTGAGTCAACAAATGGATCAGCTGTATCCCCAAAAGGAATCCAACTGCCTATCTTCAAAGTTAATTGGAAGTTGATTTCTAAAATACATGATCCCCAGTATGCAGGTGAAACTTTCTTAAGCAAAACTAGACTGTTTGAATATGCAGGAACTAGGACACAGAATATACAGGTAAAGGCAGATGTGGTAAAAGTAGATAAAGTTGGTTTATTTTTAGAGAATAAAGGGAGGGCATTGGAACAATCCTCTTTACCTTACTCTATTTCTGAACATATTCCCCGACATTACACACCGAGGTCAATACCAACAATAAAACTAGATTCCCAACACTCACAAAATGTAGTTGATCAACATGCATTGTCACTCATTCACAAATTTCCGGTCCAGATGGCTGGACCGACTAATTTCGGTCGTCTCGACCGACTTGTTTCTCAAATTCGTGACCCCCAGTATGTTGGAGAAATGTTCATGGGCAAAACAGGACTGTTTGAATATGCTGCATCTTCATCAGCTGAATCAATTACCACTAATGCCAAGGAGGAGGATCTCTCTGACAGACCAGTCTCTGCTGGATCAATAATATCAGAAAGTGGTGCAAGGCCTCTTTCAGTAGAATCCTCATCGGAGTGTCAAGAAATGTCATCTGAGATTGAACATCTCAGAGCATCATCCATTGAATCAATAACATCACTTGATAAGCTTTTATCGCAGGACCCTCCCATAACCCAATATACTCACCACTTAGAATCAGCAGTATTTAGGGTAGGGAGCAGACCATCGTCATCTGTATCTATAGTGTCAGATTTTGAACTGGAAGTTTTTGACACTCCCTTATTTTCAGTCAGAGACATATCCTTCTCATTGGATTCAATAGGATCTGAAGATGAAAATCGGGCGTTAACACATGATTCATCAATCCCAGATTGTGGACATACAATACTTCAGCAAACAGCCTCAAATGCAGAAAATAGATCACCCTCACCAGAGTCTGTTGACACAAATACAAAGAATGAAGTAGTACCCTTAACATCGATGCTGTATGAAGTTAGACCACCCTCACCTGAGTCAGTGTTTTCTGTGAATGAATACATGGACCCGTGCCCAGATTCATCAATTCCTGATTTTGCAATGTCGTCTCAATCAGTTGCATCAGGTGTTGAGTATGGAGCAATGATATATTCATCTGAGACATGTGACTCTTGGTCGGAGGATATGTCTTTCTACCCTGAAGAAATGTCCCAAGAGAAATCTTTAACTACTCCTGAGGGAACAGGTTCACTGTATGAACGTACAGCTCTCTCTCCTGACTCTCCTATTGCAGAGTTTAGCCAGGTACTACAAGTGTCCACCATACAACCCATGTCCAGGTCTCACTCACCTCAGTCATTGCTATCAGATTGGGACACTGAAACTGAGTCATTTTTGCCATTCACTTTTGAAGACAGGTGTTCATCTCCAGAGTCACTTGTATCCATCAGTAAACATAGACGACTCTCCCCAGATTCTCCAGTGCCCAAGTTTAGTCAATCTTTGGCAGAATCATACAGAGATACAAGTTGTTCTAGGTATTTCTCACCAGAGTCAATGGTTTCTGATGTTGAATTATTACCATGTCAAATTTGTGAACTTGAGAATAGGCTAGATTCCCCTGAGTCTGTATTTTCTGTGAATGAATATGGGCGTTTATCTCCGGACTCTCCACTTCCACAGTATACACATTGTAGCACTGACACAGCTGGAGTACGGTATAGCTCCACATCACCTGAACCATTAGATCCAGAACACGGTTTGGAGAATGATGTCTGTCTACCGTGGCTTTTTGAGGATAGGCCAGTATCTCCGGATTCAAGTGCATGTGGAGTTTCATCACCAGAATCCCCAATTCCTGAGTTTAGGCAGATGTTGGTAGACATTATCTCACATGTACAATATAGGTCGTATTCACCTCAGTCATTGTCATCAGATTGGGACATGGAAGATGCAGCATTTAAATGCCGACTTTCACCTGATTCACCCATATCTATGTTTCATGGAAACATTTTTGAACCTATCCCCTCCATTGTTGGACACAGATCCACATCTTTAGGATCTATATATTCAGATTTAGAATGTGGTGCAGTATCTCTTCCATTACTATGCCATAAAGACAGACCTTCTTCACCTGTTTCAGATGTCTCTGCAAATGAATACAGACCATTAGCAGCAGATTCAACCATATCAGCATTATTGGAAAATACTACATCACTGTATGAAAAATCCAATGAATCACATGATAAACACATGTGTTTGGATTCACAATGTGACACTGATAGATTGACAGATAAACCGACCACCCCAAACGTCACAGAGGCACCAGTTTCATCACCAACAATTGCCTTGGACTCATTACAGGAATCAGCTCAGTTCGAATTTGTGTATAAAGCAAAATTATGCAAGTTAATTTCTCAAGTGTGTGACCCTCAGTATACAGGGGATACTTTTAATAGACAGACAGGCATTATGGAGTACATTGGCAGCTCAATAGAGTGCGATGAGGATGACATTGCCTCTTCAATAATTCCTACACACCTCCCAGCAAAGGATGAGTTTAGCTTAATTTGCAGTGATGCACTGAGCACAACATTTGGGACTGCTGCCCCTGAGGCACTTGATAATTTCAATAAATCTCCTCCTTTAAATGAGTCCATACCAGAGTTGATCATCATGATGCCTGATGTGTTGCTTCAGTCATCAGTCAATAGATGTAGAGCTCCCTCTGGTCATCCGACCTCACCTGAATTAAAAAAGGAGTCCCCAGAATGTATTACCCCGCTTGGATCTAGGAGCGCCTCACAAGAGATCACTGTTGCATTTGATATTAATGATGTGCCTTTGGGTTTAGAGTATCAACCGGCTGTGCCTTGTCCATCTTCCCCAGCCTCTGTGCTGTTGGAGAGCCATAGGCCTTTATCACCCCAGTCAGTGCCGGAATACAGACCCATGTCAATAGAGACAGCCATGCATGTGGTTTATGAGAGAGTATCCTCTCCAGACTCCATGCCCGACTACAATGAGAACCGATCACTGTCTCCCGACTCCCCTATCCCCGAGTTCCCATCGTCCCTTGTGGAGTACACCACAACATGGGCACACGAGTCCTCATCACCTGAGAGCTCAGATTCAGAATTTGAGGTGGTAGTCACATCATCAAGAAACTCAGAGTTCGAAAGACGGCCATCGTCACCAGAATCCATTTCATCGGTCCAAAATTTTGCACCACAATTGCCTGACTCTCCAGTACCTCAGTTCACGAGTTCCTCCGTTAAGGAAATTCCCCATAGTTATAGACCATGTTCGTCAATATCACCAGTGCATTGGGCATCAGATAGTGAATTTGTCGCATTGCCTATCCAGTGTTGGATTGGTGACACCACAAGGCCACTCACCCCTCAATCGGTTCATTCAGAAGAAGAAATTGAGTTTAATTGTGAGGGAGCCGACAAGCTAGTCTCTGACGCACATCTTCTGAGTCATGTAACTGTTGCACTATCTGATGAGCACCCGCTCAAACCATCGAAAATGCATACAACATCAATGGAGGCAAAATCTGATCTGAGTTCGAGCATAAACGATTGTCCTAAGGTCAGATCTGAATCGGAAACAGCATTTGCTTATGAGGAATGGATACAACATGGATCAGAAGAGCCAGTGTCTGTTCAAGTTCTTGTCCAAGGCAATGTTCATGAGCAAAACATGGGCAATATCCATAAAGAGGCGTTGGTCCAGCCCCAACCATCAAGGGACCAGGACCTGAAGGGAAGCGGAGAGGAGGTCCAGGGAGAGGAGATCCAGTACCCAAGGGACGGTGAACTAAAAGAACCAGCAGGCACATCCATGGTAAGTTTGAGAGCATGCCGAGTGTGGAGGATGTAAAAAGGAACACACAAACCCACAACTGGGATGGACACCATAACATTGAGTCACATCATCTTTTTTCTCATAACAATGCAAAACGTGTGTGCTCTGAGTTTGCAGTGAGTATGCAAAGACTAATTGAGCTTTGGTCTGACATTCTACAACATTTCACAAAAAACATCTCTCAACATGGAAGTTGCATGATAACGCAATGATCTTTAGGTAGTGCTCAATCAAAAAGACATGCTCACGGATTGAAAAGGTTTTGTTGCAGGTAACATCTGGGGTGTGAATGGATGTTGATATATGCATTGATTGAAGGGCACATGGCAAGTGATTTTGACATTCACTTTCAGGCCTGGCCTCATAGGTCAGAGAAAATGCCTTTGGATACAGAAGATGGGCCAAGTAAACGTCTGCCCACCCCGTTGAAGACAGAGGAGTTGAATAAGTTTGATGTTTCATTTACTGCCAATGTGGAGATGTTATCTTCTCTTCAGCTGCCTGACTGGAACAGCCCCACGACACACAGAGCTGTAAATCCTGTACTACCCGAGAAGACACTTCAGAAGTCTGACCGATTGCATCTATTCTCGGATATGGAGTCATCCGTGATGTCTGGACAGTTTTTGGCACCACCAAATTATGAAGCAGTATTTTTGGGGCATCAAAATTCCAGTCCCGTTTCATTGAATGATTGGAGTCCCGACTCACTAGTTTTCAGATTTTCAGATCAGAATGCCACAGACCGCACCATTCAAGAGGAAGGGGACACTATAGAAGATTATGAGTTCTCTGCAGGTTTCAATAAAGTCGTCCCTCAGTCTGAAACAACAGCATCTGCATTTGGATCAGAAAAAAGCCACGTCCTACCCAGAAAACCGTTCAAGGGCACAGAATCCCTGGATTCAGACACAGAGTTCTTTGACTGTGAGCAAGCCTTATCTGACCTCTCTGAAGAAGATGCAAAATCAGCATGTGGGATTGCCTGTTGCGTATCTGAACCCCCGTCACCGATGCCAGGCAGCAGCCCTGGTCTGGACTTCCTGATCGCGAGCCCCGAGTACACCCTTCAGCCATACCTACGAGTGCAGGATTATGATCGCCTTTCGTCCGACAGTGAACGTCTCCGTGAATTTGCGTATGATTCAGATGGCTCGAAAGAGTGTAGATCCGAAGGTGACCTGCTGTTGTGTGAGGAGCTTTCCTCCCGAGACCAGGCAGAGTATGAGGATTATGATGATGACCTTCTGACGAGGGTAAGAATTCGAGCATGAACAGAAAGCTGAAAGCGTGTCTTGCCTGCCTGAGCCAATTGTATTGGCATTACATTGGCATTACACTTTCAGGATTGGCCAATCTAAACATAAATGTTTCCAATTATTGCAAAGAACTAAATGATGGGTTGCTGTGCTGGCGTGTGTGAATGCACTCATAGTTTCCAAAAGTTTGCAGTGCTGCACAGCGCGTCACCAAGAAACTCACTCATGTTTTAATTATACTTGAATTATACTAACTGCATTGGGCTGCATTTTTTAAT
Source organism: Malacocephalus occidentalis (assembly GCA_900312585.1). Classification (NCBI taxonomy): domain Eukaryota; kingdom Metazoa; phylum Chordata; class Actinopteri; order Gadiformes; family Macrouridae; genus Malacocephalus; species Malacocephalus occidentalis. The sequence goes on from OMOU01018360.1 coordinate 20,575, forward strand.
TGACATTTTATTTCACTGCAATAATCAATATGCCTACTCTTCAACTTCAAATGCCATCACTTTAACTCATTTAATTTCACTCGCTTACTATAACAAACTGCTGTTGAGAATTTCATACACTCATATTACACGCCCACGTGAGTTCATAAACATATCCTTAAAACACCAACTTGTTGTAAAATGACTGGAATTTGAGTGGACACGTCAAGAGAACAGAAGGCACGTTGTGTGCCAATGTGTTCTATGGTGTAACCCATGTTGACTGAGGTTGTGGCTGTGTGGTGCCTCGTAGGAGATATCAGAGGAGTTAGGGGCCCTGTCATCTGACAGCTCAGAGGAAGAGGTTCTGACCACCAGAGTGGTGCGTCGCAGAGTCATTATCCAGGTAAACCCGGCAGAACACTGCTTGTGAGTGTGCTGGCTGTGATGCAAATAATGACTCCCCATTCACTCGTGCAGTATTCATTTAACCATGAATTCAAAAACAATTGTTTAAAAAAAAAAAGTGTATCGTGATAGATGATATGCGACCAGTACAGTACAGTGAGAGCGCCTGCATGCTATGTAGCCGAGTTTATTCCCTAATAAAATGATGCATTGAGTTGCTTCATCGCATTATGGAATGTGATATTTCACTTCATGCTCGATTCGCTGGACATTAGGAAAATAACTAGTTAATGCAGGTATATTGTCGTCGTAATTTTACAACATAACTAGGGCTAGGTATCGTTCAAAATGCTTCCGATACCAGTGCGGGTACTGATACCTTGACTACAATACCAGTTCCTTAACAATACTTTTTTCGATACCATTACAAATCTATTTGAAAAAGTAGCGTGTAAGTAACAAGAGTACACCGAATGCAGTTTCATTACATACAAATATAAATACCTATTACGTTCACATATCAATAAATACAAATGTATCAAATCCAAAAATCTAACTGGCAACCTTTACATTACCAGATGAAGTTTTGTTATTCAAAAATCTAATACTGTATGCGACTACTTCCTACTTCCGTATTAGCCGCTGCCCTGTGGGTGACAGGGTCTGAAGAAGAGATACCAACACAACGTTATCACATAGCATGGCATAGCATACATGGCTCCACGTCGGCCAAGTATCGCTGGACTCATTTTGTATGTTCACAATCAAAAGTCCACCAATGTACCTCCATGGTCTGTTTAACCTGTCCGTCGGACAGTCTATCTGCATTACATTCACATCAGATTTTCTCCTGTCTTTTTACTGTTGCAGAGTTAGCGGGACATTTATTGGAGACATTTTGAAATGTAAAACATGGCTTGCGAGTTTATGGAAGGGTACTTATTTGTAATTAGTCATTTGTCGTTTGTGTAGAAATATTATAAAAACAACAATAGAGGAGTGATGCTGCCCAAGAGCTTCGCTCGGAAGCACCATCACCTGGGCAGGCTCACCAGTGATTGCGTCTGTAGTTCTCTGCGCCAGACCAATGTACTTCAGAGCGGGAATATCTTTCGAATAACCAATAAAGTAAAAAAATATCAACATGATCGCCGAGTTGTGAAAGTGAATGCGACTGGAAGCATTCAGAACCAGAAACATCTCTTCATTTTCTCCTTTTAGGGGGACGACTTGCCAGACATCCCACCCCAGGCAGTGACCGAAGAGCAGTACACGGATGAACACGGGAACATAGTAGTCAAGAAAGTAAGGGGAGAACTTAAAGGATTAAGTGTTTTTCCATGCAGAAATTGCTTTAAATGGGCAATATACAGTATATGAACAGCTTGTAACCTTGATCTTCCCTGACTCCATTGCATAGAACAACATGTGGGCTGATTTCTATTATATTTGAACTGGGACAGTTTTGACGGGAAAAAGAGCAAGTGGCAAAAGTGAACACAGATAATGGGAAAAAAAATTTAATACATGGTTTATGAATATCGCACTCTTATTCTCACACATAGTATCTTTAAATCAGTCTTTTGTATTTAAGTCAGTGGTACTCTGTTTTTTTACATTTGCTGTTTGACCTGAACGCCAGACCACGAGGAAGGTGATCCGTAAGTATGTGTCCGCCGATGGAGTGGAGAGACAGGAAGTGAGCGTGGAGGGGGCGGGGCAGGAGGTCGCACGGGGGGAGGAGGAGGGAGACGTGTTCTCCAGAGTGGTGAAGAGGACAGTGGTTCGGACCCATGGAGACCAGAAGGAGGTGTGTACCGTGCCTTTCTTCTTGTTGGGTTAGAAATGACAAATAATCCCTCTACATTTGGAGGGAGCCATCAGGAACTGTTAATTAGGAGAAGATCTATTCAAATCAAGCCAACAACCAACTGCAACCAAAGCAATGCATCCAAACTGTGAGTGCGAGAGTGTTTCACTCTCAAGTGGGGCTTTGCATATCCTGTGGATACTTTGATGGATATTAAAGATACAATTGACAACTTCTCTAACATTAACAATGTTCAGACACTAGTGGCGCCTTTCCACTGCATAGTACCAGCCAGGTACTTTTTTAGTACCCGCTGTGTCGAGGTTCCAAGCGAGCTGAGGTGGTACCAACAGCTGGCGTGCAAACTGGGTTATCAAAATAAGGCTTTAATGTTGATTAATACATTATTTTAAACAATCATTTCTAGAAGAACCTTTCTAGAAGCTCCGTTTGTGTATTTTTACATTTGGCTCCGTACGTCTTACATATGTTTTATGTACTTTTTTAGTGCTGGGAACATTTATACAAAGCCATCTGAATATAACATAATAATAACATACAATCATAAGTAAATATTCAGTGTTTTACCTTTTGAGAACTGCTGATTTAGAGGACAAATGTTGAACATGTTTTTTTGTTTGTTCCATTTCCAAGAACCCGATTGTTCTAACCTCTGTGTCCTGCTGTACAGTTGACATTCTCTGAGCCGCTTGGAGGTGCCAGCAGCTCCCAGTTTGAGACAGAACCCGTCCAGGGCCGGAAGGTCAGCAGGGTTGTGAAGACGAAGGTGGTTCGTGGCGATCGGGTGGAGAAGCACACGGGGGACGCTTCCCTGGCTGCAGATCTCCCCTCTGCCGAGGATGACTTCAGGAAGGTACGCATTCTCTGCAAGACATTTAAGACAATGTCAGATAAGAACATGCAGGCCATGATGTATAAACAAACACACAAGTCAAATATCATGGACAGCACCATTTATTTTTAAAACTATGCTGCCTCTGCCATTTCCCATTGGCTCAGACACTTTCCTCCAACGCTGGCACTAAATGTGTCCGCAAACGGAAACTGCAGTAGCTTGTAAGGTACTCTCATTGTGGTTTGGTTGGTGTTTGGCAACAAACGAGTTTGATCCTGCTCTTCCTCCACCCATTATGTCTCCACCCATCCAGGCTTTGGATTATGCAGGAGGCTTTGGGAAAGTCGTGCTCCTGCCCCATTTAGTAGAGAAAGAGATATTGCAGGATGACGGCTCTGTGCTCAGAAGGTTGGCGCATACAGCATGTGTGTGCTAGCGGCGTCTCTGTTGGGAATGAGGTTGTGTGACGCTGTCTTACAATCACAGAATGCTGTTGTCTTTAAGGGTGTGGTGTGTGTTACAGCAGCATGATGCAGTGCTAATGGTTAAATGGCCCCTATTGTACCACCAGGTGTGAGCATGATTAGCGATTACAAGCGGTCACGACTTAAATTGTCATTGTCACATAGTGAGATATCACAAGTGGGAGTGTCCACCCAGACTAGAACAGTCTACCAACCACCCAGAGGACTGTACCAACTGGCAGGCGTATCTATCCATCATAGATCTGGGTGGACACTCCCACTTGTCACTATTTGACAATGACAATATTAGTCACATTAATTTTGAAACAGCTTGTAATGGCCCTAGGTCCATGAAACAATCCCAGATTATGAGTGGCATTAACACCCGACTTGTATTGTAAAGTAACGAGTATTTCAAGCTGTTAGATGCATGTAGTGGAGTAAAAAGTACAATTAATGAAGAGGTCGACATACATTTACCGATTAGCCATTTCACTATGTTTATGTATTACACCGTTTTGTTCCAAGTAGAACCAGGCAGTTTCGTGTCGAACTTTCGTGACAATAACATTTGGTTGTCAACAGTGTTGTATTCCTACTATCATGCTGCTATATCATACATGGATGGTGGCGACTATTTAACAACAGCTAGCAAGCTGTCTCACTCGCACTACAGACATCCATCACACTCAGCCCGCTTGGTACCGACCTGGCGTGGTGTGGTGGGGTGGGTCCTGCTTCGGCTCCATTGTTACTGGGCAGCTTCGACGTGGTCGACGCGGTCGGGTTGATGGGAAAAGTGAGAGTGAAGTCCCCAGCTGGTGATAAAAAGATGTTTGGGGGCGCGCAAAAAAATCTAACAAAAAGACACCACTGTAACGTCAGACATCTTGGCTGGACGACTGGTACCATCTTCACTAGAACACGCAAACGTCGCTCCGCCAAATCCCAACTCTTCTCTGTCATCGCAGTGGTGGAATGAGCTCCCCGGCTGATGCCAGGACGGCAGAGTCGCTCATCAGCTTCCGCGAGACTCACCTGTTCAGTGTTCACCTGGACTCTGCACAACCCACCGTCCCAAATCCTCGTCCTAGCACTAACTTGCGTGTTTGTACGTCTTGGAATGATTAATAGTACTTATGTTTATGTAACACAGCGATGTATTACTGTCTCTAGTGTTGTAGTACTCGAGATCGGTCTTGGTCTCGAGACCGGTCTCGACTGCATCTTGACTCGGTCTCGGACAAGCAGGACCCATTTTATTTCAAGATCAGTGGAGACCACAACTGCAATGACATCATCACCTGCCTGTGTATTGTCTGATTAATTTTTTTTTTTTTTACTGTGATCGGATGTAAAACTACCCCCTTCAATTGCAACCAATAACGTAGCTTATTTGAACATTTTACTGCTGCCGCCCTGTAAGATACGGGGGGCGTGGCTAGCGGTCACAGGCAAAGACAAGGGGAGCGTTGTGGCAAAAAGCAACGGAGCAAAATCCCTTTTGCCGCAGTGTCACTTCGGTGGCTTGTTCGGGTTCTTTCTACAATACAACAATACGTCTGACGAATAAGGCTATTAATGAACAGAAGACGCTTTAGGAAGAGTTTAGGACGACACAGCGACCCTTGGTAAAAATCAAAACCCGCCAATCAGAGACCAGCTTTTAGTCACGTCACTGCAAAAGGATAGATGGATGGATGAGTTGAGTAAATGTACATATTTATTTTCCACCACTGCTCGAATGCGAGGTACTGCGGGGTAACCTGAATTCCAGAGCTAGGGAACGTCACATAGAATAGCAACGGCGAGAGAATCAGGAGCTAGAGATGATTGGCGGATTTCAATCCCCATGTTGCTGGTTAAAATGTACACCATGGCTCTTCTCTAAAATAAAAATCTTTCTCCTCTCCCCATATTTCCCTCCCGCTCACCCCTCGTCTGGTGACCCACCTTCCAGAACCCAGATGCATAAGTCCCGCACCCAGGCGAGGACGGTGGCTAGGGACGGCCAGGGGACGAAGCATGTGCTGGTGGAGCAGCTGGACGACACCTCCGACCCCCCGGACCCCCCGGACCCCCTGGGGGTTGAGGGCCTCCAGCGGCACTTCAGCCTACTGCTGCAACACTACTGCTGTGACCAGCCAGGGGGGGAGGCAGAGGGGGAGGAGAGATACCAGAGGGCAGAGGAGGTGGAGGAGGACCACACCAGCAGGAGCTGGGATTGACTTGTCTTCTACCCCCTA
>OMOU01018643.1:1667-21944 GCA_900312585.1 Malacocephalus occidentalis
TAACTGACCTGCGGACTGGGTCACGTGTGCTATGGCCTGTACGTGGAATACAGATGTTGCCCGATATGTGTCTGTATCACACATTCAATGGGAATCAGTAAACAGATATACTAATGTATATAGCGTCCCGCAAAAAATATATACAATATAGGCCAAATATAATTGACAGGAATCCAGATATTGTTTCGGTGTTAGCAATTTAGATGAGGTGCATTGTAATATTATGTGAATAACATTTTAATTTAATTAATATTTACCATGTTTGCATAATAATACATCTAAAAGAATACATCTAAACTCGATATGTTGGACTTGCGACTCCGGACAACAACAGCAACAACAACCATAATCATAATCATAATATTAATATTAATATCGGGCTAGTATTAATAAAAAACAACTCTCATCTCCAACCCTGAGACTCGTAGCCAGTAGATTACTACATACTTGCTTCAATGTTGTTTGTATTCTGACATTGATTTGAAGCTCAGTATGGCCCACAATGCGGATACTAGTTCCATAAAGTCCTATTTGTCTGGTGGATATGGAGATTACTTCTGTTTCCTAACAATGTGCTTCGTAGCCTTACTTGCATGTTTCAGGAAAATAGAAAGATTGACTTAAATGTCCTGTATAATCATGTGAATCATTCAAACTAAGTCTTCTTCGTTTGCTTTTTCGTTATACAGAGCAACAAAGAGACCTGCTCATGAAATTGTTCAGCATAATAACTTATATTATAACATAACATATCAGTATTGCGTTTGCGTTGCATCCAGCAGGAGGCCTCCGTGTTGGTGCAGCGGGTGGCCGATAGGGGGCGCTGCAGCCTCGCTCTTCATTCATACCGCAGACCAGTTCGGTGTGCTGGGTGGCCACTGGGCAGGTTCAGTGTGTCAATGTTGTGTTATGTATTATTACAGGGCCTGTTACCTGTAATCTGTTAGCTGTTAACTGTTACCTGTAATCTGTTATCTGTTACCTGTTACCTGTTACCTGTTACATGTTACCTGTTACCTGCAGGGTTTGTGTCCACACCACATATAGTCAGAGTAAAGTTTTACTTTGCAAGTAGCCTTTACGACTGAGCGTTTTTCTTGGTCTTTTTTTATTTTTATAAATACATAAATATAAAATAATTAATATAAATAAATATTGTTTGGCATCATAACGCCTATCGAGCTCAGTCACAGGTATATAGGGCTACGTAAAAGGTGTCAAACAGTAATGTATTTAATTTAGGCCTGCATGTATGAAACATGTATACAAAATATATGTATTTATTTATTTATATATTATTGCCTTCATATTATTTTGATTTGACAATTAATGCAATAAGACATCCGTTTGCTGATTAAAAAAAAAGACACACACACGTCTTACGTCAATATAGTTCCTCTTGCGTTCGAGTTGGCTTAAATAACACACATCCCAAAATGGCTTAAATGCGGGTTTTATGTATGACTTGTTGGCGAGGGAGACGAATCTCTTGACCTTGGTATTTGTGCCCCCCCAACCCCACAAAAAAACGAAACTTTGAAAAGTCCTTCGCGTCCAAAGAGCGCAGATCCAAAAAAGGTCTCCGGGCTGTGGAAGTGTCATCAGACCGGGGAGAGGGGCAGGTTGAGCTGCACCCCACCACCACCACCACCACCACCACTCTCCAGCCGTATAGTTGCTATCCAAACAAATAAACAGAGGAGAGCATTGGAGTCCAACACAGGGAGAGGGCGTGTCGGAGGCGGGCCCTGTGCACCGCTGCCCCGGAGCCCTGAAAAGTGGACGACCTGCAGCTCATTACGCACACTGCAGCCCGACTCCCGTTACGCGCACTGCAGAAAGCGACTTCTATTATACGCACACTGCAGAACCGACTTCCACAGTTGCCCGAACGCACAGAGAACGCACCGAGTCTCGGTTTGGTTGGGGTTTTTTTTCGTTGGCGTTTGTGTTGTTGCCGCTGCCACTTTTGCGCGTAAAGTTCAACTTCAAGCAAAGTTTGCTGCATGGCGACGTGAGAAGTACATGCGTGGACGAAGTTGGAAAAACAAAGTTTTCCCGACGCTTTATTATTGGATTTTGATGTCGTCAGTCACTGTGGATTACTGACACGCCGCAGGAGTCTGTGGAGAAGTGACCTTTGGCTGCTATTGATTGGGGTAAGGAGATCCGAGGGCTGCATGTGCAAAGCAGGTTGAAACAAGGAGTTAAAACTGACAGCGGTCCTCGTATTACATGGCAACAAGTGTTATCAATTGCGGCAATTTGCAACGTAGAGAAGTTTGTTGAACGTTGACTGGTGTCAAGCCTAAAACAGTCAAGCTCTGCGGTAAACATAACAGCATACAGTTCGTCGTTGCAGCAAAACGCACCAAAGTTAGTATTAGTCTTGGTATTCGTATTAGTCTTGTGTCCCACAGCACCTGCATGTGCAACACATCCTAAAATCGTTTTTTTAAATAGGAAGTGACTGACTACAGTGTTAAGACGTGGATGGTCTTTCACATTGGGAACCTGGAAATACAAATTTTACAAATGTGATGAAGAATACATTAATAATCGTGTCAACAAAACAATAATCTAAATGACGATCAACTTCCTGTTCCAGACAACTCCAGACAACATTCGAAATGTTTACATGGTTATGACATGGTTATTCCTTCCTATAAGTATTCTGCTCTCGCCAAAGACTTGACCTTCCATAGAGTCAGTGTAAAATGTGTGGGAAAACAGGACTTGACACTAGTACGACTACCAGTAGGCTACTACCAGTAGACTGGTGTTAAGTTGAGGTATTAAGGCTTATTCCTTGTGCATACTTGTTTTCAGATTGTATTGTTTCTTGCACGTCAGAATAATGTAAGGATGTTTTATTTTTTTTAACATAAAATAGGTTTTTATGCCTTGCTGCATCGATTTGACTTTGTCTATATTTAATTAAGTTTCGCGCTTATAATAACAACAATAATAGGCCTTATTTATGGCAGCATGTTAGCTCGCACAACGAGCCTCCCATTAGCACTACACCATGAAATTAATGTCACATTTTAAATTGTCGCTCGTCCTAATATTAAAAGTCCCTAAATTAAAAAGCTGTCCCATTTATGAAGCTGGAAGTATGATTTCCACCGTTGAAAACACAGTACATGTTTGGGCCTAAATACCTATTTATTTAGTTGGCTGTGGTGGAAAAAGAATCGCAAAACAAAAACAACTCCCAGAGCTTTACTCCCAGCGCTATTGGTTAATTTAAAACAATTACAATTGTGTAGATTGACCCACCTTTGACCTTCGATACAACACCGATAGGTTCTTCAAATATTGGCTGTTGGTTTCCTTTTGTGGTCGTTCAGTTTGCCCACGAAACCGCGGCACCCCCACCCTGACGGTCTCCTGTCTCCGCTTCTTCCACAGTCCCCCCAGAGAGTGTCTGTCTCCTCCAGAGGCTTCCCCCGCCGCCTCCGCCTTGACGCCCTCCGCCGAGATGGGGAGCAAAGCGCTGCCGGCCCCGATCCCTCTGCACCCGTCCCTCCAGCTCACCAACTACTCCTTCCTGCAGGCGGTCAACACGTTCCCCGCCGCGGCCGTCGACCAGCTCCAGGGACTGTACGGCCTCAGCGCGGTGCAGACGATGCACATGAACCACTGGACGCTGGGGTACCCCCACATGCAAGGACTGAGGTCGACCATCACCGAGATGGCAGCCGCCCAGGGTCTGGTGGGTGACCCCAGGTTCCCCTTCCCCTCGTTGCCGTTCGCGGCCGCGGCGCACCTCTTCCACCCGAAACACGGCTCGGGCTCAGTTACGCACGGCCTGCCGTCGCTGCTGCACAAGGACAGGCCGAGGTTTGACTTTGCCAACCTCGCCATCGCGGCCACGCAGGAGGATCCGCCGAAAGCCGCGGACTTTGCGGCCAAGTTGACGGCGGGCCTCGGCGGCGCCATCTCTGAGCTGAGCAAACTCTCCCCGGACAGAAAGCCCACCCGTGGCAGGCTTCCATCCAAGACGAAAAAGGAATTTATTTGCAAGTTTTGTGGCAGGCATTTTACAAAGTCCTACAACCTCCTGATCCACGAGAGGACGCACACCGACGAGAGGCCCTACACGTGTGATATCTGTCATAAGGCCTTCAGGAGACAAGACCATCTCAGGGACCATAGGTAAGGGAACACACGCTCTTTCGCCTTTTGAATGTATCCTTGGATGTATTTATCGCGCGCGCGTGTGTGTGTGTGTGTGGGTGGGTGTTTTGTAAATATATTTACAGCTACAGAGTCATTGTTCTGGCGGGTTATAGACAGTTCTAACATGTCAAGTCCTAATTCCTTCTAAAACATCTGGTGCCTGACAGGGGCCTGTACCCCGGCTTCCCTCCATGGGGGCGCCAAAGCACTTTAAATATAGTATAATATAAATAATAATATAAAAGAGAAACTTTCCGCCTCTGAGAAGACAGGACAAGGCTTTTTGCTTTGCAGCTAAGTTAGACGAGAGGAGAAGGAGCAGGTTGCGGGAGCAGATGTCTGACCCTGTGCACGTCTCTCCACAGATATATCCACTCCAAGGAGAAACCCTTTAAGTGTCAAGAGTGCGGCAAGGGGTTCTGTCAATCTCGAACCCTCGCCGTCCATAAAACCTTACATATGCAGGTGAGCTCTCAACCGTGACACCACCACACCAGCACACACTCATAATTCACCATGATAAAAAAGAACAATAAAAATAGACACACATGCAACGTTGGTAAATGAAGATGACCTGCGCATGACCAGTAAAACAGAGTGCCGCACGAAGCACTGCGCTTGGATGAAATCCAGTTAGCGACGCAGGCATATACGGAAATAAATACACGAACATCGTTTAGAAAAGGACTACGCGAGGGAAATACACGACTCAGCAAACACATGTTACAAACATATATTGGCCATTAGTAGCGGCTGATTGCAATAACTTGCCAACGTGGTACTTCAAGTGACATGGAGGTAGATATTATATATAAATAAAGGGAATAATCATTTGCTTGCTTTAAATCTAAACAGGAATCGCCCCACAAATGCCCCACATGCGGAAGAACCTTTAATCAAAGAAGTAACCTGAAAACTCACCTTCTCACCCATACAGACATCAAGCCCTACAGCTGTGGCCGCTGCGGAAAGGTGTTTCGGCGCAACTGTGACTTGCGACGGCACAGTTTGACGCACAGCCCCCATCAGGACTACACCTAAATAATAATAACATTAATAATATGAATTATCATCATCACCATCACCGTCATAATAATAAACTGATAACAGTGGACAAGAGAGAAAGAAGAAGAAACCAAGAAAGTGTTTTTTTCTTTTATTCTAATTTTTGGTTTTGCGCAAAAGACAATCTGGGAATCAGGACACTTTACACAAATTGGGATTTGGGAATCTGTTGAATCTCAATGGACCGCCTCGAAGCCACCTTTCATGTCATCACCTGTAAATATCAACTCCGTGTACATAATGTTTTTATTGTGCTGTCCTTGAAATAAACGTGTTAAAAACCAGGCATAAGTTTAAAGTATGTTAAATTGTATTTTAGAAATAAAGCAAGTTAAATATTTCCATTGGTAAGATTGCATTTTTGTTGCGTTTGTTGCATGAATACTTGGGAACATGAGACGTTTGTAGCCTAGAGTAGATCGTTAAAAGTGTCCTGTAGCGGCTTATATTGGTCATATAAATGAAAACCAATACGGTATTGGCATTGTTATGTTAGACCTATATAATTCTTATTTTTGGCTTCATATCCATGCTGTTGTTTAGGATTTAAACGGCAGGTAGAAGCATATTACAGTATTCACATGGGCCTATAGCTATATGCCCACTATATGCCCAGAACGTGTCGTTCTTACCCGTTATGACCAGAGCTTCATAGTCTGATTATTTATTACAACATTTATTTGAGTCATTTGAGTTAAGCCACGTTTATTCAGCCGTGAGATCGGAGCACAATATCAGAGCAGGTAGGCTTAATTAAAGCACTTAAACTGCAGATGCACAAGACGGCGATAACTGTATTAAGAGGAAGATAACATAATTATTAATCATATGAAGGAATAAGAGGCCTTATAGTAGCCTGGTAATATAAATATATCATACTATTAATCAGAATCATAACAATCATAATAATAATAATAGGCCTAATAATAATTATAATAATATCAATCAATATATAGTAGCGAGTAATAATAATAATCATAACCATAATATTTTCTGATTAATGCACTCTATATTTTCATTATTTTCGCTATGTAGGCTTAAAGTCGTGGAATAATTTTAACTCTTTATTTTCAGTGACAAAGATAATGACAATAATTAGTTACTTTCCGTTGGATTCTTTCTTCAACACATTTTATTTCAAGTGCATTTTGAAAGTATGTAAAATATTCGTCCTGGTCAACGATATTTTTATCTATCGACAAATATACAAATAAAGGCCTATTATTATTATTGCACGATATGCACAATATGCACTTTTATATGCGTCTCCAGCTGTGAAGTGGTTTTGAACTCAACGAATGAAATGAATGAAATATCCTGTGTCGTCAAATACGATGACAACATTTAAACAAGCCTGGGGACCGGGGACAAATCACTGCAAGTGGTCGATTATGTGAAGGGCAAAAGCTAAAACGTTTAGATATGAGCTCGGTGGCAAGTCATTATATTTCGTCTCCGATTTTATGAACAACGAATAGGTTACACAATCTCATAGACCATAATGAACATGTAGGCCTATAGGCCTAATCCTTTTTAATTATTATTGGCCAAACATATGGCCTAATATTATTAGCCGTAATAGAGTCTAATAACTTATTTTTTATTCGATATACTTACAAACGAAAACGGGATACACGGCATGTACAAATTAGAGGTCAACGAGGGGTTTAAATAGGGGTCTAAAAAACGTGACTTTAAACTCTTACATTTGGCGTCGACAAAGAAAACCTGTAATGTTTAAAAAAAATAAAATTCATGGACATCATGAGGCTAGATACATGTTTTATAATTCGTAACATCATTAACATTTAGGATATTTTTCTCATCGTAGCTAATACATTTTAAGGCTCCATTATGGCCCCATGGGAATTGAAAATGTCTACATCAGGTTAGTTAATGAGTCATTTTAAGGAGGCGAGATGCCAATGACACTCAGCTTTAATGATTAATTTTGTAGTTTTTATAAGCCTATCTCGTCAACTCATCTTTTAACATAGGCCTTTATTAAACAATGCGAATTCCTAATTATTAATTACAATATCGTGGATCTATTGACGCGACAATCTGGCCGATGTGATCCCTTCGTTGCAAAGCCTACCGTTTATAGGCCATTATGTCATCAGTCAACTTCATAAAGTTTCAGCGCGGAATAAAGTTGGTGAACATTCAGCTTCTTAAAAAGTGGCAACGATAAAGAATGAGGGTGTAGACTTAAAATATGATCATAAAATACGATTAGCATAGAATAGCGGAGAAGGAAGGAAGTGGCACACACACACACACACACGCACACACGCACGCACGCACGCACGCACGCACGCACGCACACACACACACACACACACACACACACACACACATACACTCACACATGCAGGTTACGCGTTTACGCCATACACTTGCTTACCTCAATCATGCAGAATGTGGAGTCCATGCAGCTAATGAAAATAAAACGCCGTGTTTATATCTGCAGCAATTTATAGGCGACTATTCTTGTGTTCAACGACACATTGTTCGTCATGTGTTGGTTGCACAGCACAATAGATTCGCCCACAGGACATCGACATCGATTGAATAATTATCACCAGTTTGACATTACAAAGAGGCAGAATGATAGGTCTATTGAGGACCAAGTTGGGTCGCTTTGCACAAAGAAACAGGCGTCAAAGCCCGCACTGCACACAATGACGATTTATAGGAACTGTCGGTATGCGCAAAGTTGGACAGGAAAAGGTCATCCATTAGACACAACATTAGACATGATTCGCAAAAACAGCCGTTTAGTCCGATTTAACCACCTATGTTCCCCCCTTTGGTTTGATCAGAAATGCAGTGCTATTCACAAGTCACTATACCTTAGAGTGACAAACAATGAAGGGAAATCAATTCAACATTAAGTCAAACAGACACTTGAAACACTGGTAATTTAAAATAGTATACACGGCCTAATGAGCAGGACCACAGACGTGGGTCAGACAATTTAAGTAAAAGATTTGAACTGAATCCCCCTGGCGTCTGCACATACGCATAAACTGCAGAGGTCTAATCAATAGTTGAAGTTAGTTCATCTGCACGGCTATACATCACCAAATGTCACAGAAGGAATGAACGCCATTATTATTAACCATTTATTTTATTTTGTAAACGACCACCCATGCAGTTCCTTGTGGTTGTTCTTCACTTAAATGAAATGTATGTCTCTTACCAGCATAAGGCTGCACATCTATACCCCGGCCACATTTAGATTGCTTTATAGGCAGATGAGTTACGAATTTAAAAATAAATCTGTAAACTATAAGCCATTCCAATTGAGGTGACGTACGTAGTCGGGAGCTGATTACGCTGATAACCTCACTCGCTTAAATAAACCACAATTTTGTTTTTAACAAACCCAAACCCTTGCCCTGGGATGAACAATAGCACAATCGTTTCTCGAAATGCGGTCTTGGTTACACTTCATTTGGAACATGTAATAACAGCCTATAGTTTGAACTGTTCAAAGCTGTGTCACATCAGCTCAACGTCTAGGCCTATTCTAAGGAGGGGGGCGTATCCTCTGTGGCGGAGCAGCCGGATGTGACGTAGGGAACCAGGAAGCGGGCTGAATGTTTACCGATGACGTCTGCTCAGGACCACGGAGACGCCAGCGAGATGCGTTAGTTACTACTACCGAGTTGTCATTCTTATAAAAGGTTGCAAGTAAAGGCTGACAACCGGGTAAGAAGATCGCGTTTTTCGTTTCCCGCAAAGCGTTGCCTCCGGTGGTGATAACGAGCTGGAGAACATATGTACTATATTACAATAGCTGCAATAGCTAGTAGCTGTTAGCTTAGCTGCTGTGCTGTGCCAGATGCTGTGGGCTCAAGAGTACACAAACCCACTAACTCAGGCTGTTTCTCTGTTTACTGGCGACACCCCGATGCACGGCGATGATCTAACTGATAGGTCGTTTTCATGGACTGAGGAAAATTGTCTCAGCCTTTCATTACATAAAGTAACATTAGCTCGCTCACCTGGCTGTAAAAGTATTGCTGTCAGTAGTTTAAAGGAGCCCTATTATTACTGTCAGTAGTTTCAAGTAGCAATGTCTGGAGCTGAGGTGTGTTGGAACCGGTTGGAACCTCTTGTTGACACTAGACCGCCTGTCAGTTAGTGACTGCATGCTGATTAGTTAGCCTAGTCAGAATACCTACACACACACACACACACACACACACACCCTGTCAAGCCGGAATAAGGATGATGGGATTCGTGAGTTTGGGGCTTATTCAGTGAATGTGCGTGGTGTTCAGAAAGAGGTTTGTGAAGGTTTTCACTTCACTTTCTCTGCAAGTGGTATGTGAAATATGCAACTGATAATAGGTATGAATTGGGATAGCAAATCAAGTTGTAACAAGAAGACGGTTGTCTGTTCAAATTGCATGGCTGAACTAGCTGAACAATTCAACTTGAACATCATGTAAGGAAGCAATGAATATTCAGCATGACTAGACGACTTCTGTCTGCCTGTCAGATGACTCAATTTAACACAGCTATTTGACAATATTAGTATTATGAAACCATGAGCAAAGATGTCTCCATAAACTGCCCTATATGTGCTCGTGTGTCTTGCTGCATGTGACCCAAGACGGGGGCAAGATGTTGGAGTCCTATGTGACGCCACTCCTGATGAGCTACGTCAACAAATACATCAAGAACCTCAAGCCATCAGACCTGCAGCTGTCACTGTGGGGTGGTGATGTGGTGCTCAGCAAGCTGGATCTGAAGCTGGATGTTCTGGAGCAGGTACGGTACTCAATACTCGCCTTATGGACATTTACCAGACACGGATGCCATACAAGTAGTCACGTGTTTCCACAAGCCAAGAAGAACTGGGCTCTTGGTATTTTGGTGGTGCATGTTTTAACGATGATGAAAGAACTTACCACAACAAGATATCACAACATTCATCGAGTGAGGGACTCAATCAGAGTGCTATTAAAGGTGCAATATGTAAGTAAGTAGTAAGTATGTAAGAGACTGAGCGCTTAGAATTGGTCCTGCAGTCCAAATTCATATTATATAATACTGGAGAGTGTTGCCTCCGCCCGCCCCCCCTCCTCCCCAGGCTTGAAGCTCACGTGTTGCCAGGTTGAGGACATGAATACAAATGGATGCTAGTGCAAGACAAGCTAAGCAGCATTATTTGACAATGACAAGCAAGAGTCATACACCGCAGGTTCATCAGCTAATGTAGACATTTATAAATTATTCATTGTTTGCAAATTATAAACCCTTTCTTTTAACTCTGTCAATGATGGTTAGGTGCATGATTTGCATTGTTTACGGTCACACAGATGATGCAAGATAATTCGATTAGATTACATTCAACTTTATTGTCATTGCACAGAGTATGCATACCAGTACAACGAAATGCAGTTAGCATCTAACCAGAAGTGCAAAGTAGTAGCAAAAGTGCAACAGCATAACAGTAAACAGTAACAGTAAGCAGTATGAGCAGAATATGCAGAGAATGTACACCATCTACAGGAATATACTGAATCTGCGGACTGCATATAGATATGTCTATATATTCGGTGAATGCCATACATTGAGGAATGTGCAGTATAGGCAGAGATATACATTGAGGTATGTACGGTATGGGCAGAGGTATCCTCAGAAATGATACAGTCTACAGTGCATATAAGAATATACAGAATCTACAGTGCATATAGTATATGTTCATAAATATAGATGCATGTACAGTATGGACAGAGGTATATGCAGTAGTGCGTATACACCCCAGTGTACAGCAGGGTATATGCGGGGGGCAGTGCAAGTGTCTGGCGGGTCCGGGTCCGGAGTCGACGTGTGGGGAGCAGTGCAAGGGACTGACGTAATGTTAGCTGAAGCTCACTGCTGAGGCCTACCTGTTCAGGAGAAAATTAGGCAGCTCGTCCATCTTGAAAATCCATCTTGAAATCTTTCCGGCCCCTAAGCCGTTTCCATATTTCAGATTTAATTTCAGGATCCACCCGTCTTTTAGCACAGCTGTAGTCATGGAGATTTTGTAGACGGGGAAAGGCATTTTAGGTGGGGCAGAATCTATTCCAATCTCAGTTGATCCAAATACTTTCCTTGCTACTGACCGGAAAGTATGCTGGGTTTGTGTGCCTCCTTGTTTCATATTTTATGATTTAGCACAGTAAATTGGTTAGATATAGTGCCTTTAACTTCCTTAACATTTGTATTCTTTCTTTTATCCATTCTTTATTTAAAATGGCTTTCCAGCATCTCTTTATCTGTAGGCAAAGGTCCCACCAGAAGGTTGGTGTTGCAGCTGTTTCAGTTTTGCCAGTTTATATACCAATTACTGTTTTGTAAAAAAAAGTCAGATCAATCCTCCTATCTAATGAAATATTCTTCAATTTGAAAGCATTATGCACCACCAGTTATTTAGTATGTTTCTTAAAAGTGTCCCAATAACATTATGAATACCTCCATATAGTCTACGTCCTTCTGCAACAACGGGCTAACCATAAAAAACGTTTTGGTTGGCCAGGGAAATGTTGTGTGTAACAGGATGCTGATACTGTATCACTATGTTGTTGACAGTGAACATGTTGAGAAATGTACTTGAATGTTTTATCTCCACCCCCCTCTTTTTTGTGACACACTATACGTTTTTAGAGCTGTCATATCTGGATTGGATCAATGTTGCCTTGGTCCAAAAAAACCCCTCCTGTGCTAGCTGAAGTCCTTCAGTTTCAGAAGAGCTGTCCAAAATACTATACCTAACACAACATCAATTGTGATACAAGTTGTTATTGCATGCAGCCTTGAGGAAAAATTGGCAGTGGGAATTTGTGTTGAAAACTTGGCAGTTTTCATCCGTTTAGGAGTTTGCGAGCTCGTATTGCTTTAACATTTGGACACTTTTATTTGAGGAAGAGTAAATGGAAGCCTACTTTTAGGACTACTATTACTACTACTACTACGTTTAATACCACTATGGTGGTATTGGACAAATAGCTTAATATGTTGTAATTATTAGGTTTTCCTCTAAAGTAGCTATTTGACGCAGAGTTGTAACCAGTTTCATGATTTATTGTGTGTAAGAGTAGTTCAAGATGCATGCCAAACTTTTCCCAGTCCTCTGACTAAATCTAATTTAGATGTAGCTGTAACATATTTGTAATGTGTTTGTATTGGACGAAAAACACCCAATAACCAAAAGTAATTTCCTTCATGTTCCTGCCTCATGAAATGCCTCGCACCACTGAGGTAGGGCTGAAGTTGCAGCAGTTTGCGCGGCTCTGGCAACCTTTCCAACCACCTTGTACGTTCACAGGAACTGAAGCTGCCCTTTACCTTCATGAGCGGCCATATCCACGAGCTGCGTATCCACGTGCCATGGACCAAGCTGGGTTCAGAACCCGTGGTCATCACCATCAACACCATGGAGTGCATCCTGAAGCTGAGAGATGGAGCCCAGGTGAGTCAAGTTCCAAACCAAAAGTAACCGTGTATTCTGCCTTATTCATTGTAAAAGTGTCGTAGGCTCTGTGCAGCTCTTACTGTTTTAACACTGTTATCAAATTGAAAAATACCGCAAAGGACCTTCAAGTGGTGGACATTGTAATTGCACACCATATGTTATTGTGCAGACCGTGCTGGCACTCGTGGTCATTTTTGTGTTCCCTTGATGCGCCTGTCTTGATTCTCTGCTGCTGTGATGAGTCGCTTCTGTAAAGTGGTTTTGTAACTGAAGTCTGATGATCACACGCCTTCCACGAGATAAGAGCAGAACACAACTCAGCCCTATGGTGGTTTGGCAAGGCATTACTCAGGCAGGGATTAAAACTTGTTAATATGACATGGCTAAGTAGCGTTGGCTTTTATCCGTCTGTGATCAGTACCTAATTACTGTTGATGAGTTGGGTCTGAAAAGGAATGCCGTGAAGTAAACACTGAGAATAAGTTCCCAAAGTAACCGACGGCTAATATATCACGCGCCGTTTAGGCAAAAGAATGATGTCATGCCTTTTGTTCAGTGATTTCTATTTTGATCTACATTTTCAAAAGCTTCTGAGAGGGGGGGGGGGGGAATGGAGAGCACATTGGCATGTGCTGCAAAGACGGGGAACACATTTTGAAGTTTAAAGATAAAAAAATGTCATGATTCATTCTGCCAGGATTAACTATTTGCAAATTGCTTTTACATTTATCAAGAGAAGCATGTGTCTTCATGTTTGAACCAGATGGGATTCAGTTCAAAGTGGATATTGGGATTTCTGCTACCTCCCATTCTACTTCAAATGTTATGAACGCAAAGTATCTATTCATGATAGATACTCCACAGAAAGTGGAGGCACTACATAACTTGTGATGTGACTTTACGTGAGTCTATATATAGATGGAACAATAATGTTAGCATCAGTAGTTCAACAAGATACTCTATATTCGTACATAAAACATAGCATTTCTAATCCAGTCTCCAAAGTTGTTCACAAAGTCTCTTGACTTAAAGTGCTTGTGTAGATAGATTCTTGTCCTTGTATGTAATGAGAGGTTGCTTTGTTCGCTATAACCACGCTCAATTGGGGATATGAATCTGAAAACAATTAACCCAAGAGCAATGCTTATATTATTGTGTTTAGAACTTACTTTCATTTTCAGAGTATGAACAACATTGTTCTTAGCTTTATTTATGCAGAAGAGCCTGGTCCAACCTCTGCCACCCATGAATCTCAGTGCTGGCCAGTATCCCAAGGTAGACGTCTCAAGGCCAGATGTCCCAGGAGAAACACATTTCAAGGGAAAGTCAATTACAGCTAATTATATAGACTGCGGCAAGAAAGATTTGTAACACATGAGCTGCACAGACCTAATGGTAAATATCATAGTAAGCGCATGGCTACTGCTCAAGTGATCAGGTTTCCAGTTAAATGGACATTTTAACATTTGTTTTTACACTGGCTTATTGCACGTGAATTCAAAACAAGTATTTGTTCCAGCTGTTCTGTGACGCTCCCTGAGAAAGGAAAATAATTCTTTGGAAACTTGCTAATTACATTTGGACAAATTATTCATCGGTATGCACGCCCCTGAGACCGACTGTGGACGTGAGCCAGAACTTTAGCATAAGTCTTTGTAGCAGGAGGAGGAATTTGAAATGAGTCGCCATACTATTTGCCATCAGGCCTTGCCTGACTGCTGTGTTCTCCAGCCAAGAAAATCGACCAGATTTCCTTTTGTATTCCTTAATTAGTTTATAATGTGCTGTATTAATTACACGTAAACTTGTTTTAACCCATAATTAGAACATTTTAACATTGTTTGCCACGTTCTTTCAACAGAGTTTCCTGCTGAAAGAACAGTAACTGCTGTGGTCGGGTCAAAGGGGAGGAGGGAATAAAAACATCGTTTAGGCCATCAGAAATCCATTTCTATCCGCCAGGTTAACCAGTGCGCGGTATTGCACACGCTATACGCTCGGCCTGAATCCAATTTTAATCTACTCTCCACTGGGAAATGCAGTAGATTTGGCTGCGAGGGCTATCGCAGCAAGTGAGCCAACCAAGTCATGTCACCGGGGGGCCAACAGAGCACAAACCTGAAAAGTGTGATCAGTGTGTGGAAAGTCTTGCACTCGAACTTGAGCAGGTTAACCCGCGTTTCTCTGGTCCAGCGGAGACAGGAGCCGTGTGGTTGGACGTTGTGCGGCCAACGTGTAGAAATGATCAATTGTATCATTAATAGGGTTTTCATAATTGCCGTTAAAGCCCGAGCGCTGGCCTGTGAAAACATGCCCCGCGCCTCTTTTGAAGGTCATTAAGGGTCGTATCATTTCACAGGAATTATTTGGAGCTTTTTAATGTTCTTGTTTCCCCGAGAGAGAGAGGAACTGGATAGTATTAAGGATATCCAAACGGTTCAACTGGGACCATCTGCAAAGCGCAGAGCGCGGTACACAATTATAGTTTCCAGCAAATGTGGAAAACCGGGCTCTTTACAGCACTTGCAGATTATAGCTCCTTCTTTGCTTTCTAGTAGCCTGAAATAGGCTTTAATGAGACGTTTTGTCAGTTTATCATTGAGACTTGATCAACTTAAGAAAATGTAAAAAAAAAACAAATGCCCAAGTGTCACTTTTGCATTCTGTGCTCGTTACTTGCATTTTGCCATTTAATAATGGCCCGCTATTGTATGTATGTTTTGTAGCTTTCATAACCATGACCGTGTCTTCATTTGTCCTTATGCTCTTTGTTTTGTTAAGGCTTAAACTTGTGACGGCAGTGCCTGTAGACGTTGAATTATTAGTGTGGACGTCGCCATGTGAAATTAGGCTAAGACCTCCTCTATGCTTAAGAGCTCACTATATGTAACAGGAGATTGGTCATGGGGATGAAAGGGTTTTGTAGTAGTCAAGCTAAACTTTTTCCTCTTGTGCGGAGGCACTCTCTAAGTGTCTCCCATGTCTCTCTTGAGTTATTCGATATGAGTGCGCTGTTTGATCTTTGTCCATAAATTAAAACCCATAGTCTGAAATTGCTAAGAGATGGATGGGATGAAACAATTCTGCGCAGTGCCCCTATGGAGCCTACGGTTATTAATAGACTTCATGATCGTGGTTGGCGACAGTCTTGTAGAATTCGCAGCACTAGACCATGTCACCGGCGTTCTCAACAACTAACTATAGTTGGTGCATTTAATTTCTTGCATTAGGCCGAGTCGACGTCTAAAGGTTTCAATTTAAATACGGGGGCCTGTTTCTAGTCTGTGGTGCGACGCTGAGCATGTGGTTTTAAACCCCAGGCCCTTCAAACGTTACACCATTATGAGCACACTGATGAAACCTTTCACGGTGGAAAATATTTATTTGAGTTTGAGTTTATCGTGCGGCTGAATTTTCTTTCGGATTTTATTTGCAAGATCGGCAGTTCCAGAAGACGCTGCAAGCGTAGCCGCACTGGGGTTTTTCTGCATCCCAGTAAACGGCTCCACACAAAGAGTTCCCGTCGAGGCAAAGACAACAGTTAAAAGTGAACGCTGTGGCTCTCAGGCACTCGTTCCTGTTTCATATGTGACAAAGATAAGGGTTTGGGTTTTACCACAGAGGTCTTTTTAGGTTTGGCTTGGCACCCTGCTTGATCTGGCCCTTTTATGGCTGCTGAGTCCATTTATCCCTGATGTGGAGACCCTGATTGATGCATTGCCTCAAGATGATTTGGGGGAGGTGCCTCTTGAGGCTTGTCGGTTTGGCATGCAGTCACAGCGTGGTCTTTTCTTCTGCTGTGCTACTCCAAACTATTTTTAGGGCTTCACACCACCAGCCCGTATTGCGAATAAATAACCGGTAATACGTGTGATTGAGGGAACCCCCTTTTTTCCATTCTTAAAGACTTCTTGGAAGCCCCGGGGGGCTGTTCCAGGGAATTACCAGATAACAGACCATGGGCGTTTTTTTTCACGAAGCAAACCATCACATGACCTGAAGATGTTTATACGAAGACACATTCCATTGGATTTCAATTGATGCGGTTAAATGACACCCATGAGCTCCATCGGCAGTTCTTAAAAACATTGTGACCTCACTTGCACCGTGTACTCCTCCTCCTGTTGCTACTGTATCTGGATGCTACTGCTCCACCAGTTGTGGTTTCCCACCCAGAGCTGAATCCACAGCCCACTGCTTATGCAACCCAGGATATATGTGCTGCTCCACAGCTGTCAAAGTGCATAGACCCTTGTGGTAAACCTTTCCACTTATGCATTAGTGCATGGTTGACATTGTGGAACAGGAGTCCTACAGCCAAAATTGCGTTCAACAATTGGAATCGAGTAAAACCGGGATGGATTTAAAATAGATTTTAACCCGCGGCACCACTGGAATATTCCATTTAAACAACCGTGAAGATATTTCGACATCACGACCGAGTTTTGTCACCGTATTTAAGAAGCGCTTCTGTGGACGAGCACCGATCTCCACAGAGGGCACGCGGCTCCCGTCAGTCAGAAAACACAAAGCGCACGAGAACCAGCCCGTGGAAGTTTGTAATCAGATATTACAAACTGGATAATCTCTCCCCCAATGCCATCCGGAAATCTTCCCTTTGATTCCTCTGCTCTTAGGGAGCAAATGGCTTACAGGGATTCCTCCATAAATCAGCGTGATCATCAGCTCTGCAGCGCCTCGTCTTCAGGACACACGGCTTTGGATAAGCTATGTTTTTGTTTCTTAGATTCAACCTTCTGCAGTGGTAACAAAAGCCATCTCAGACAGCCATGTCTCAAGAAAGACTATCATCTCCTTAGGAAAGTTTGGAAATGAGAGACAAAACGTAACCAAGGCTAAAAGATGGGGCCAAACATTAAAAAAAAGTAAGGGGCACAATGAAAGAAAAAAGTGAAATGTCAACAAGAGGAAATGAATGAGCATCACAGAGTAATCTGTATGGGCTGCTCGGAAGGGCTGTGGCATTACTCCTTTGCAGAGCGGCCCTCCTTTGCCACTTCTCCATTTAAAATGGAGAATGATTGCAAGAGTTGTGGAGGAGGGGACACCAGATAGTTTACATAGTGTCAGACCTTCAGGTAAACTCTCCTGAAAGCCCGCCTCCTCTGTTTGTTTTATGACCCCTCCCTGCCGACCGCTGCCTTCCAACTCCTGACGTGTCCCATATGGCGCTGAATTGACTTGGCAAACGTATCAACATTTAGACAACTCCTGAATGAATGTTGTGCATTTGAACCCTAACCCTTTCAAGTAATGCCATTTAATAACGGCAGTGTTACATTTCACAATAGTGTTGCTGAACTGAAATAAATACAGAGCCGGCCCCCTTTTGAGGTCCCCTTTGTTGTCATCTTTGTCCTTGGTGTCCCACATTAACGCTGTATCATCCCAATCCGCTGGTACTTCCCCCTCGTATTCTGGCACTCTGACCTGATTCAAAGCATCTGCAGCGAAGAGCCAAGTGTGTGTGTGTGTGTCATCAGAGCAACGTCTGCCTAGCCACCAGTATCTGTTGAGTCAGACAGGCTACATAACTTTGCCTTTGACTTATGTGTCTTTGCGGTTTAACGAAGATCGGGGGTCCTGGTGGTTTGTGGTTCCTTTAACTTCTCAGCGAGATTTCAGGCAGAGGAAAGCGGCTTTGGGGAGAAGAAGAAGAAGAAGAAAAAAACTGAAAGCCACTGGTGTCCTGTATCAAATGAGTCCAGCGCTGATCAATACACTCTGGGCAGGATGCTGCTGCTTCACTCCCTAATCCCTGCTCTCAGGCCATCCGGACTGCAGTCACCCTTTGGTGGAAGCTATTAGATCCTTTGTGCAGCTCGTTGAATTGTACTGTGGAGAGAGCGATTAGGTTACATTTAGGCTTGGTTTTACTCGGGCTCTCTTATCTTGGCAATTTTAGAAAACTATTGCCATTAAGAAGACCACAGTTTGCTATCCTCTGGTATTGCCGGTCTTTTGTTCAAATCGACCGTTCGGTATTATAAGGTTTTTAAGCTCGGCGAGCTGCCCGATTTGGATCAAAAGTTTGAGGTGTTCCTTGTATATATTAAAGGGCAACAGCTTTCAGTTGTGTTTATGTGTCTTGCACAGGCTAAGGCCACCATCGCAGGCCCATTCTTCACTACACTTCTCTTCATGTCATCGCCCATTACCACTTTTATAGAGACGGATACATCTGACATTTTCTTTTACTTTGGGTGAAACGGAAAGCTATTAAAAGGGGTAACACGGTAACTGGGAGCCCCCGTGTGTAATTCCTCAGTGGAGAAAGGTAGGCTTGTATGACTCCGTGTTACACAAACCGTGGGTGGTCCGTGTTTAATGTCTCTGGGTGAGTGCGTACGCCATTAAGCAGACCCTCACCCCTGTGACCTATGAATGATTCCGCTCTTATTATAGAAATAATGACGCCATATAAGGCAGGATGCTTTAAGCCAGTAAAACGGGTTGCATAGAGCCAGTCGGTAGCTAACCACTTGACTTCTTTGATGTTGCCTTCACCTATTAAAACACAATTTTGTATACCTAACATGTCAACCGTGTTTAATGCAGTAGAGAGAGCTTCTAAGGCTTATTAAATGGAACTAAATGTCCTTGCCGTCTTGTTTTAGTGGGTATATCTGGATTCCCAAAAATGTGTATACGTAGAGTTGTTAGTATTTGCTTTAATCTTGGCAGTGGCCCGGTCCCCTGAGATTTGTGGCTAAGGGACGACGAATGTAATATGAATAATTGAGCGACGCGTCACTCCACAAGGTGGTGGTGGTGGTGGTAGAGGTGGTGGTGGTGGTGGTGGAGGTGGTGGTGGAGAAGGTGATTGTAGGCAGAAGGCATATGGTTAGCGGGAAAGAAATAACAAACACCGCACACTTGCAGGAGAGTTACGCCTCTGCTTGAGCTTGACCACATTGCTTCTTGAAAATGACCGACACGATAAGACTTTACATGTGGCATCGCTGAGTTGTAATTGCCCAAAGTATTCGGCGAGATGTTTCTGCGATTCCCTGCTGACACGGCGCGCCCGGGTGGACATTGGAATACTGGGCGTTCCCTTGGCGGTTGGGCTTGCTGACAGAGATATCAATGAAAGTACACCGCTACCTGGCCGCGGGCCAGACACACACGGCTGCGGTTGTTGCAAGACTGGCGCCCGCATTACTCATCTCCAAATCATATGGAAGACATGAAAAGTGTCGGTTTGCGTTACATTCATTAGGCGGCCGGTAAAGAGATCTTTTAAAGACCCGCTGTCTTAAAGAGATTACAAGAGCCAGCAGCGCACGGCCTCCGTCCACACGGAACGCTCCTCAAACAGTCGCTCCTCCTGTCCGCTTTGAAGCGGGAGGAAACCACTGACAGGCTTCCATCTCTCGTGGAACTTTATGAACGTTGCTTCCGTTCCATTGGAACCTGCTGTATAAAGAGCTGCGTAAACACATGTGCCTGCCGAGTTCCACTCGGTGCTCTCCAGCGCTGCAACATGGCTTTGGTATTTCTCAACACCGGGGGGGGGGGGGGGGGGG
>OMOU01018744.1:1570-29306 GCA_900312585.1 Malacocephalus occidentalis
GGAGGTGGGGGACACGGCGTGGAGACACCTGGTGTGTTCGTATGAGATAACCAGAAGACAGATGCTAGTGGGGGTCTGAGATGGGGTGGGAGGGGGAGGTTTGTCACTGATAGTACATTTGGAAGAATCAATAAATTCACCCAAGATAAAAAATAAAACATGTTTTCATGCCCATTAGAGATAAGAAAAGGCCTATTAAAAAAAGATATCGAATGATGCCATCCACTATGAGATTTCTTTCACGAATCACGTTCCTATGTGCGACACGGAGAACGGGGTCTGAGGGTGTTTGCTGAAGAACCAGGAGAGGTGGTGGATGTTGCATGAGGCGGGGAGGCAGTATACCTTGCTGCCAAATTCCTCCCTCCTTTTGAATCTAGGTAGACAAAAACTAAAGAAAAAGAACATAACGAAAACAACAACAGAATAAAGCATGCAGCTAAAGAAAAACAAATAATATCTTCTCCGTCTTTTTCAGCTGGTTTTGGGGGATGTTTTGGAAAACAAACTTCAAATGGTTTAGTTTGTGTGTGTGTGTGCACACTGGAGGCACATGCAGCAGCGTTCTGTCTCGATGGGCATTTTGTTTAGTTTTTTATCCTGGGAGAAACACTCGGTGGGCATTCTGTATTGATTGCTTCCGTCTGACCCGGGGGTGATTCAGGACTTACGGGCAGCCTTATTTAAAACCTGGTTCTGGATCTGTGCACCGACTTAATCCAAATGGGTGCTGATGCCCCGCAGCGAATAGAAAAAGAGAGAGAGAGGGGAAAAAAATATACATGTGACCCTGCAGCCACCAATCGGTGCGGTTTACATTCTCCACATGCGCGAGAGAGAGAGAGAAAGCGAGAGAGAGGAAGAGTTGAACAAAACAAGTGACTTTAGTACAGCAGGCTGAGGACAGTTCTTCACCGAGATGCTCACAGGCGTTTCCAGAGAGAAGGAGAGAAACAAGGGATCAATCCATCCAACAACTCTGTGCTTCATACAGTGAGTGCTATGCTATGCTTTAACAGGAATGCTGATGAAGGCCGTTCTAATCAAAGCGTCTCGAATGAGAATGAGATCGTTAAGATAGAAAAAAATCAGTACGGTTCTTGTGAGAGACTCACCGTTGTCGTCACAGGACTCGGACTGGAAGGAGCTGAGGGACTGGACCTCGGACATGCTGCCCCTGGTGTTGTAGGGGTGGCAGGCACTGTCCTCCACTGGCTTCTTCAGACACGGCTCCAGGTCCACCACCTTGGCTGCAGGGATGAGCATGAGGTGTGTTGTCAGTGACAGGGCTAAGCTAACAAGCTAAGGGGTGAAACAGATGATGGAGGAAACCTGCCACAACTAAGAGGGGGGTGGGGGAGGAGACATTTCTTAAACATATTTGCTTGACTATGCTAATTTCTAGTTACTTGTATATTTGTCCATGTATATGTATATTTGCATCTGCATGAAAATTCTAAACAGCCATCATGGCTGTTTAGACTTACAGTCATAGTCGTAGTCCCAGCTGGGCTTCTGGATGGAGTCGCTGTCCGACACCGAGTTGGAGGGCGGTGGCGGGGGCAGGTTGGGCGCCACGCTGCACACTGCCACCGTCTTGCGGTGCCCGTGGCCGGAGTCTGGGTTGAAGGTGCTGAACTCCGGGTGCTCGGGGATGGCCGAGCCCTCGAAGGAGTTGCGGTCCAGGTTGTTCCGCGAGTCGCTGGGGATGCTGGGCGTGTAGGAAATGGGCCTCACGGGCACCTGCGGCGGGATGTCCGAATAGATGTTCTTGCTGAGCTTGGCGTCGAAGTAGGGCCGCTGCATGAAGGAGTGGTGGTGTGCGCCCGACATGTGGTGGTGCCGGTCGTCGTCGCCGCCCTTGGAGCCGCCGCGGCCGCGGCATGCCCGCTTGCGGATGAGGATGAAGATGAGCACCAGCAGGAAGATGCTGGAGACGAAGACCACGATGCCGATGACCTCCTCCAGGCCGATATTCCAGGAGCTGGAGATGAACTCGTTGCGCACCTCGGCGCGCGCCTGGCAAGTGGGGCCGCTGAAGCCCAGGGAGCAGTTGCAGCGGTAGGAGCCGTAAGTGTTGTGGCACAGGCCCCCGTTGGAGCACGGGCTCTTCATGCACTCGTCCACGTCCGTCAGACACCTGCATACATCAGGGACGTGACATTTACCACGCGCCGTGAATCTGGAACATTCTGCCCAGCCTCAATACACACGCAAGCTCTGTTGATATTTTTAAAAGACGACCTAAAGAAGACCTACTTATTCCGCAAAGTATATAGTTAACTTACTTTTTTACTTTTTCTCCGACCACTTCCATTACTGTTGAGGGTTTGTGATTGGATCGTTTATTCTATTTTTATGAACCGATTTATTCAGTTTTTACGTATGTCTGTTGTTTTTTAATGCCATTATGTAAAGCACTTTGAGCAGCATTTTATGTATGAAAGAT
This sequence comes from Malacocephalus occidentalis, assembly GCA_900312585.1. NCBI lineage: Eukaryota > Metazoa > Chordata > Actinopteri > Gadiformes > Macrouridae > Malacocephalus > Malacocephalus occidentalis. The sequence goes on from OMOU01018744.1 coordinate 4,020, forward strand.
TGCCATACAAATACATACATGACATTATTATTCTTATTTAATTTAGTCATATATTACACATTCGTTGTCTTGGAAGATATCCTTCAAGAGATGAGGTTTAAAATAAAATATAGACAAAATATAGACATAATTAATTCAGATTATGATCAATACCAGATGAGATTATTCTATTGATGAATTTATTATTGAAATTATTCTGGTTTGTACACATTTCAATGTCCTATAATATGCTAATAAGGTAACAGGAAGTTGTGACTCACCTGTCTCCCTGGAAACCGAGATCACACTCGCAGACTGGTCCGTTCAGACTGTCGATACACTTGCCGCTGTTCTTACAGGGGTTGTCCCTGCAGTACGGACCCAGCTGACACCTAGCAACGAAAGGGTGTTGACAGCGTTAAGCACATCAACCAGTGTTCCCACGTGTGAACTCTGAATTATATTCGTATCCGCTGGACAACCACAGCTGAGATCAAAGCCCCTGGTCGTGAACTGTCTGAGCTCAAATTGAGCCAAATTGAGGTAATGGATGCTGTAACACGACAGCAACGCGCGTCTCTTGCTGCGTGGCGCCCCGCTCGTGGAAAGGACAGCTTTGTAAGAACTAACATAAAAGGCGCGAGCACTTCATTATGATTTGAGACTTTGAACAGGGCTCTGAAACACACCACACAAACACACAATGTGAACAATTCTGCATGATGAAAACAGCGCAGTGTAATGGAATTACAACTGAAGGCCATTACGAAGCATCGCCATCAGAGCGTTTGTTTCATCCCAAAACGTAGAGAAACGCATGTTCTCCTTTCACCCTGTTCCAATGAGTCCTGATGAGCATGACAGTCAGCAGAACCGTGATTCAGTTGGTAAGAAGCACTGTGAAAGACTGAGGCAATGCTTGCTAACCCAAAAGAAGGGAAGAGATTTTGCGGCGTACCTTTGTCCAGAGTACTGTCCTCTGCACTGGCAGTAGAAGTCCTCCCCACGGGTCACGCAGGTGCCTCCATAGAGGCAGGGGTTGGAGGCACAGGAGCTGATCACCACCTCACAGTGGCTGCCCATGAAGGACGCCGGACACCGGCAGAAGTAGCCTGAGGACCAGAGGGAGGACAGCCAGTGAGCTCGAGTGGATGGATGTATGGCTTGTAATGGAAGACACCATCAGAGCAAAATCAATAGGGACAGCCATAGAAGTTTACAGGCCATCACACACTGCAACGTAACACAAATAGTTCAACATTCAACGAGGCTTCAGTGAGAAGTGCGATCAGGTGGCGAGTGTGTGCAAGACCCGGACCTCCATTGGGCAGCATGGAGCAACTGCCCCCGTTGATGCAGGGGTTGCTGGCACAGCTCTCAGCGGGTGGCAGGGCGCAGCCCGGCGACACGTCCACCACGTCCTCCAGGACAGCGTGCGCCCGCACCGCCTTGGCGTTGAGGGGCAGCTCCTGGCCGTTGAGGCTGACGGCCTCCAGGCAGCCGCGCAGGCCGTTGGTGATGGGCAGGCTGCGGCCGTGGCGTGCCGAAGCATGCTGCCGCCGCACGTGGCCGCCGAAGTAGAGGCTGTTGTCCAGGTTGAGGGTGCGCAGGGTGCCTGGCGCCATGCCCGAGGCGGCGTGCATGCGGTCCAGCACCAGCTTGGCGTAGTTGCCATCCACCTCCAGCGAAACGCTGTGCCAGTTGCCGTCGTTCACCTGCGTGCTGTGGACCGACACGATGCCCGGCCCGCTGCCGCAGTCGAACTTGTACTGCAGCCGGCCGTTCACGATCTGGACCAGGAAAGGGAGGGGGGGGAGAGAGGGTGATGAGGAAGTTAGAGACGCATTGCACTGCAACAGGGAACATGTGGCCCCAGAACTGCCTAATTGTTTTTCAATCAGTGCCACTCATTTGATGTGGAAATATGCAGTGTAATATTAACACTGTGTGAGTTCATTATTCTTTTACAAACACTTGGGACCTGGGTTGGCAAAATTAAAACATTACAGGGAAAATATTGGAGCTGGCCAATCAGGCATCAGGTCCGAGTGTATTAAAGCCCATAATTAACCCTAAATGAACTAAGCTGTAATTAAATGAATTGTACCACACTGCTGACTAATACATTAAATCCTCACTGCTGAAATAAATATTATCCTGCATTAATTAAAAGCTGTTCAGTCCAGGGCACGTCATTCAACAATCCCCCCTATGTAGTTGCAGTAAATAATGTGCATAGCCCAAGCGTGACAATGCTTCTGCTAAAGTACCGCTCACATGTACGCATAATCGCCCCGAATGTGGGCAAGGTTCTGAGGCTGGACTGATACTCTGCCTCCTACACAGAACTATTTCTGAGAGAGATAGAGAGTTAGAGAGAGGGAGAGAGAGATGCCAAGAGAGGGAGAAAAAGGGAGAAATAGCAAGGGAAATAGAGAGCGAGAGCTAAAGACAGAGAAAGAGAGAGAGTGAGAGAGCAAGAGAGAGAGAGCGATAGAGCAAGAACTAGACCGAGAGCGTGAGAGAGAGAGAGAGAGAGAGAGAGAGAGAGAGAGAGAGGAGACTTTTGTGAGAAACTCTTCTGGGTTCCCTCCCAGACTGAAAATAGCTCCAGTGTTTGATTCTCTTTAACTGACTGCCACATTCCCAGCGTCCCTCATGTGAAGCGCATTTCAGAATGCCCGACGGCAGCGAGGCGGTCGCCAGAGCCGCCGGTGCCCGTCCCCCCCACCCTGCGGCTCCACACCAGCGACGGCTCTTATCGACACAGCACTTCACCGTCAACTCCACTCTTAATTGCTTTTTCTTTTTTTTTCTCTTGGACTGGCACCAATAGAGCGGGGGGGAGAAGCCGAGTATTGTTCCCGACAAGAAAACCCAAGATAAAACCAAAGGACCGCATGGCTAGTAGCAGGAACAGGAGGGGGAGGAGTCCGGTGGTGGCATAGTCCTCAGCGGCTCACCTCCAGGATGCTGTAGTCGGTGCCCTTGGCGTACATGACAGTGGCGTGGCTGGACAGCGTGCGCAGCCGCAGGGACAGCTTCATCTCCTCCTTGTTGTCATTCTCCAGCAGGCGGTAGCGCACGTAACCCGCGCCGCCGAACGTCAGTGACGGCCCATCTAGGGGAATGAACAATGGGCGAGAGTGAGTGTGAAGAAGCCAGAAGGGAGTGATCAAAACAACAGCTGAGGCACAAGGAGGAGCCCGGTGGGGTGAAAAAGGATAGCAGTAATTAAACACAAGAGGAACGGCGGGGGAGGTTGATATCTTACCGGTACATTTGCCGGGCTTGCCCTGCGGACACACGCAGCTGTAGGTGGCCTCCGCCTGGTCCGCCACGCAGTCCATGCCCTCTGGACACGGGCTGTTGTCACACATTGTGTTCTCCACGGGGCATTTACCACCTGGAAGCACCACTGCACGTTAAGACATTGTGGGATGGTTTGTGTGTGTGTGTGTGTGTGTTTTAGTGCAATATACAGTTGCTTTATACAGCATTATTCTATACAGCGTCAAGGACGTCTCAAGGACAATCCATGAAAGACAATATAGGAGATGCGGACCATTTCAAAGAGACCTAGTTGTACAAAGGGCGTAGAAGTTGCAAAGTGAAGTGAAGACACGCATTTGAATAAAACCCTGGGCGGGTGTTACCTTCACACTGGCAGGTGGCCGTGCGCTGGTGGCGCGGTGTGACGAAGCTGAGGCGCGCCGTGCTGTAGGTGGACATGCTGCTTCGGTCCAGGGAGACCACCTCGTCGCAGAAGTGCAGGGGGCAGTCGACGCCGGCGCACAGTTTCTGGACCACGCGCACGATGCGCACGCCCGTCATCTCCTCGATCACCGCTGCCGAGGAGTTCAGCTTGCGGAAGACCACCTGTGGGGCAGAGATTTTTTCTTTTTAACTTGGCTTACTTTCTTTTTTAGAAGATGGCGGCCCACACCTGACCCACGACTTGTTGCTGGGATCGATGCCGAGCCAATCAGAGAAACTGATATGAATATCAATAGCTTAGTTATTAGGTTTTCTTTAAGCAGCAATCTCCCTTAGATTAGATTTGGCCGCCGTGATCTTAGATCTTAGAACATTATTTAGAAAAGCTGAAATAGGAAATGAAGTCAACGATGCAGGGTTGCAGGTGTCGATAGTTTTTTGGTAACACTTACGTATATTCATACACAATATTATTATTATTCATCATGTTTGCATTCCTTCCATATAACCCTACCCTATATACATCTGTGACTGTGATGAAGTGGCAGTATAAACTGTTTACTCTTTAAATGAGGGGTGTCAAAGTCAATTGAGGTTGAGGGCCGTAACAGACCCCATGCGACCCCATGGGCCGGACTAACACAACACCACCAAATGCATACAAAACTCTTGCAACTCATGCAGGTCATTGGTTATTTGTCAAAAATCTAAGTGAAGAAATCAATATGAAAGAAGAAATCAATCCATTTGATCAAATTGCCCCTGGGCCGCTGATCCAGCTCCCGGGCCGCATGTTTGACACCCCTGATTTAAATAAAGTGTGTTTGAGGCCATGAGCAGAAACAGCCCAATGGTGACGACAAGGACAACCCAACACTTCCAGCCTCACCTCCTGGGGCTGGTAGGGGCTGCCCGACCTCTCCAGGGCCAGCAGGACGTCCAGGTCTCCCTGCTCCGTGGGCTGCAGGCTCACCAGCTGCACCTCGCTGCGCCGCACGCCCGCGATGTTGCGCAGCGCCCGCTGGAAGTTGCGCCAGTAGTCGCCGATGAACTCCTCGGGTGCGATGCTGGCGAAGCGCACCGCAATGGAGTTGGACAGCGCCGGGCCGGTGGCCTGCCGCACGTGCACCGTCACGTCAGCCGGCGTGGTGAAGCGGCCGTCCGTCACCGTGACGTTGAGCGAGTAGTGGCCTGCGTCCAGCGGCTGCCTGGCGATCACCTTGCCGTCCGACGCAGACACGGTGAACAGGCCCCCGTTGGCGCCGGCGGAGGAGGCGGGGGCGAGGCTGTAGGTCAGCGTGTCGTAGATGTCCTGGTCCGTGGCGTGGATCTTGCCCAGCACACCGCCGGGGTACTCATCGCCGGCAGTGGAGATGAAGATGTCCAGCGGCAGCACGGCGGGCGGGTACACGCTCTCTTCGATCACCCGTACGCTGATGAACGCTGTGGACTGCAGCCGTGGTTTCCCGCTGTCCGACACCTAGGAAGGAGAACAGCCGTGCAGCCGAGTCAGCAGGAGGTGGGGTAGTTTGATAGTTAGTGTGGTTATTGTTCGAATGCCCGGTGTAAAGGTTCTGGGTTCGATACCCCAATGTCCGTGGCATTAATCCGAAAGGCCTCCCGGAGTAAGACGCCAGCGCCCATCTGCTGCTTAATGACATGTATCTGAATTCACTGCTAGCCGCTTTTGGATAAAAGCCCAACAAGTTAAGTTAATTAAAGTCCTCTCTTGAGCACTCCGATGAGGATGAATGTTTGCCAGTGATTCATTCTGTAGTAAACACCCACCCTGCCCCACTGCTCCATGAGCCCAGCACAGAACAACGGCCACTAGGGGGCAATCTGGTGCTTAAAAAAAAGGGAGTCCCCTAGACGATCACAGTTGTCACTGCTGCGGTGGCGTGATGTCCGATGGGAGTCATTCAAAGCAGCAGTACGAGATGTGTCTAAATATTTGCATGGATTCGCATCAATTCTAGATAATAAAACACAGAAAGAGTCACTTCTGGAGTGGAATTATCTCATGTGTGCGCAAGAGAGTTCAGCGGTACCGTTACACACACACACACACACACACACACACACACACACACACACACACACACACACTCCACTAACAATTCAGAATGTGTTGCCAGGTGGACCATTGACATAAGAAACATCTAGGAATTATATTCTTTAAAATTCACCTCACACCAGTCCGACCAGCCTTTGTCCAACGGGTTAATCCGCTAGTTTGGCCTAAAGGTTTTCATATGAAATAGCCTACACAAGACCGACTAATGCATTCGCACTTTATGAGTTTTATTTGTCAATACGTGAAAGTGGGAGATAGTTTTTGTTATTATGCAATGAGGTCAAATTTGTTTGCACTAATACAAAATAATAGTAATCATATTGTCTGGCAGATGTGGGCGCTAGGCTGTATAAAATGACAGAAAACCTAGCCCTATAGAAGGACGACATTTTAGACGTATTCTAAACATCTGAACTGAAAACGTATTTCTGTTTATTCCGTCTCCAATAAAGCACACGACGCCGACATACGCGCACTCGTCAACAAGCACAGGATTAGGATGTGATCTCTGACAGATGTGTAGTGGTCCTAAAGATATATCCTTAAGAATAGTGTTCATAGTCATCCTATGAATCCAACCAGAGCTACATTAAATTAGATAACATATCCCAACCTAACCCCAAGCTTTTGTAGAATGGCTTGCCATGTTGCCAGGTTTTGTATATTCACGCTTGGGCGCCAACATCTTTATCCGCGGTATGATGAAAATAAATACATCAAAAATGACTATCCCTTTACTCGGACGGACGCCGATGGAAAGCTATGGCAAAACGACGCGGTGGAAACTCCTTGGGCGTGTGAGAACTTCATCCTTTGTCCGATGGACCTCGTGCACAACATTTCTTTTTCTTTTTTTTTTTTTACAAGAGGACATTGATGATCTCCAAGATCCAAGAGGTTCTTCGGAATATGGATGTCTTCCAAGGTATGTAGCCATTCATTTTCACTGTAATAACTACAATGAATGAATGTATGTGTGTGTGTTTGACATTTCTCGTCATCGTGGATGTATGATTGTAACGGGCCTCTCGTGAGAGCGTAATAGTCGCGTCACGCTGACTGGCTGATAACGCTCTGGGCGTGTGACGTCACTCCACTAATTTAAGAATGAAGGCCGCTACCAAAGGGGAACATTGGATGTTGTTTAACCCACATATATTCAAATACTTGATTCATATCTCGGGGTGTCACGAAGGGATTGTATTTCATTTCAAACATGCATATTTGAATCTCAATGTATCAGAAATGTATTTTGATAATCATTCTCGTCGTTCTTTGTAAGCTGTTTAGAAATGATCATGATGAAGGATTAGGACTAGTTCCATCTTGTGTATAACGATTTTGTGTCTGTACTGCAACTGCATAATGTATGCACTATGCAAATCCTTTATCATGGAATGTTATGTGTACATGCATCCATATGCCATGTAATAGTCTTATGAATGTGCTATTCGTTCTTAATTACAATTTGTATTGATAAGACACCTGTTAGCAACACACATTACCATATCACCCACACGCACACACATATATACACACACACAAACATAAATGAGTGGCGCAAAAGTTTCTACCTGTTTTCACATGAAATCGTCACATTTCAGAAATTGACACACATTGGAAAAGTTTGCCTTATATTTCAGCTCACCCAGTCTGAATCATCTTATGAATAGATTCAAACCTGAATCAATTCTAGTCTGAACTAATGCTATTCTAAACTTATTCTGATCTCAAACTATTCTATTCTGAACCAATTCTCATCCGAACCAATTCTAGTCCAAACCAAAGCTGAACCAATTCTATTCTGAATCAGTTCTCATCTGAACCAATTATACTTTGGACCAATTCTATTCTGAGCCAATTCTCATTTGAATCTATTCTATTCTGAACCAATTTTATTCTGAACCAATTCTTTTTGAGCAATTCAATTAAACTATGAAACCAATGATGAGTATGAGAGGTATGAAAAATAATGATGAGCTGAATATAGTCTGAACACACTGTTGAAAAAGTTGATAGAATATGATTGATACAAAATTAGCCTGGTGATTGGTTAATATTGACATATTTGGTTTCTTAACAGACTAGCTATAAAGATATGATGCAATGCCATAGAAACATTTCTACACAGTCTATTAAAACAATAGCCCCATGTCCATTCTAATGATGAGTTCCCAGTGCATCTGCTATCTTGTGGTTCACTGTTCTGATACATGAGATCTTCTGGGTTCTTTATGGATTAGATAATTATATATTTAGGAATATTTATAAAATCAAACCTCATATGAAGCAGTTCTAATCCAAACCAATTGTAGTCTAAACTAAATCTGAACCCAATTATAGTCTAAATTAATTCTCACCTGAGCCAAAACTTTTCTGAACCAATTAGATATAAGAAAACATTCTAGCATGAACTTATTGTAATCTGAACACAATGTACTCTTTTAACAGTTTGTTGAAAAAGAGGTTGTGTGATTTATACTTGATATTTGATAAGTTGATATTTAAATATTTGCTTACTTAACAGACTATATAAATATGCTGAAATGTTATGGAAAATAACCAAGCAGCTTGCATGTTAAAACACCAAGTCTGTGTCCCTTTAAATACAGACTGTTGCCAATGGGCTATCTAGTATGTTTAACAGTGGCCAACCCAATGTTCTAAGACCCATATACATTCAGTCAAACACATGCCATTAGGTAATCCCCCTCAAAGCAATCCATATATGTTTGCATGCTGTGGTATCCACAGTCACAGTGATGCTTCTGCATCTGTCAAATGTTTCACAGTGATGTTTGGACAGGTGCATTTATAGTACATTTATAATGCTACCCCATGACATCTTCTACTTTACTCATCTTAATGATGATAAAGTAAATGCACAGCCTTGGCTGATGAGAGACATGTCATTAATCTATAGGCCTACTGTGGGTATTAGCTTCAGTGTCCATTTTCAAGTGGCTTCCCGTTTTGCCGTTATATAATGAAGCACCCCTTGAATGAGCAACCTGATTCTGAAGGCGTATCCTCCCAGACGATCTTTCCGGTGGGCTGAATTCATCTCACAATGGCTCGAGCTTGATTACGTTACCCGACTATAGCTGTGTAGATTATGTTGCTAATCACACATATCATCACGTGTTGGATTTCACTCTCACGCAGCAAAGCTATTGCCATAGTTGCAGTACAATTCAATGTGTGTTGGAGTACAATATATACAATATTTTGCTGTTTTAAAAATATTGATTAGATTCTATTTATTTAGGCATATTGACACTAGAGCCAGTGTTGGCTTACATTCAGAATATACTCATGGCTAATCATTGAAAACAAAATAAGGTGCTTGCCTGCACACAGCACACAATAGCAGATCCGTGACTGGACACATTGTTGATTACGTTTGCTGTCACAGAGGATCAGGGAATGGCACATAGGGGAGATGTAAGCCTTCAAAAGACATGTCATTTTAGCTTGTATTTAGTCTTTTTGCCTCACATCATTATTAACAAGTTACATTTGACACAACAAGTTGCTGTATTAACAACACACAATGCAGGGTAGACCTTGTATAAAACGAAACAGAAAATCTTTCAGACAACCAAATAGGCCTAATTCTCAAAAATCAGTTAGGAAGAGGTCAAAGTACAACTGGCTTTTATGGGTTTATATTTACCAACAATGGGCAGGATAATGTAAGTATATTATTAAGTTACACATGTACTGTATATGCACATGTATAACATCCAAGTCTATACACTATACACATTGTTCAATAGTCAATGTGTACACAGGCCATACCAGGGGATCAGGAAAGAAACAGAGAACATAGACATAGCAAACGTAAACAGCAGCACTTTCCCCAGCAGTGATGTTCCTTATTCTTCATAGGCTATACTGTCGATTAAATGAATTGAGTATTGCTATAAATTGCCACACACCTCCAGTACATTTGCGATTGTGGTTATCTTTCTAGCATCACATCTTCACATGACCTTAAGGCACAACCTGTCTGTGTGTGAACCGATGCCATGGGGTGATTGTTGATTTAGGACATGGCTTTTCTTTAGTCCATGGGAATGCTGCTATTGGCTGTTTAGATAATTTCAAACAGCATTCATTTCAACCTTGGATAAAGCCTTGAAATGGATTCTAGCCGGCCATTGTTCATGATTACAAGTCCGACAATTTGGACTATATTTGAGTGACATGCAACAGGTCACATGACGTGATATGATGATATGTGGTGCACATAAACACCTCTCAATCAGTCTCGGTATGCCAATCATCTAAACAGTCACGCTACAGCAATGTAGATATCAGCCATGGGCCCATCATGAAACATAGCAACACAAATGGGAGATGAGCCTTTGCTCATATTGATCAGTGTTACATAAGCCAGTACCTGGTTACCCAGAATGATGCTGAGAGCTGTATATACTCTTGCGAGAACAGGATTAAGACACTGAAAAATGTGAAAACATCTCTGTCTCTCTGTCTCTCTGTCTCTCTGTCTCTCTGTCTCTCTGTCTCTCTGTCTCTCTGTCTCTCTGTCTCTCTGTCTCTCTGTCTCTCTGTCTCTCTGTCTCTCTGTCTCTCTGTCTCTCTGTCTCTCTGTCTCTCTGTCTCTCTGTCTCTCTGTCTCTCTGTCTCTCTGTCTCTGTCTTGCTCTTTCTCTGTCTCTCATGCACTCATGCTTTGGAATGACTGTATGCTTTTATGTTGAATGACTAATGCTTGCTCTTGAGGTTCTGTGTGTGTGTGTGTGTGTGCAAGTGCTTGCATTGTGTATGTATTTCTGCAGGTGGGCATGCATGCAGTAATTCAACACACTAGGGCCTCACTGGCTGAAGTGATGATGAGTCATAAGGTACAAAGACTGAAATCCCCCACTCACATTCCATGTAGCTCCGTATAGGATTTATTATTGTGTGAGAAATATGCTGGGTCCTGCATTGAGATAATGATGCTGATGATCTTTCTTTTTCTTGTTAATGGAAAGAGTTCATCTCCAGGTGTGGTCTTTACGGCCCCCTGTCCTTCCACCATTCCTGAATGATGAAATGACTGGTCTGGGTGATCAAACTATTGTAACTGTCTCTCCTCAGTAAATCATCCGATATCAATATAATCTCTCTAAATCACTTTCTGTATTGTGCCGAAAGGTATTTTGCATGAAAGCACCTGCCACAAATGTAAGCAATGGCAATATAGCACTTGGGTCTTGTGATAAGACATCGTGTAAAGTACTTCACTGTTATGTTATCCACAAACTCTCGCAAACTCTGTACTGACTGACGCACATTGATTCCAAAAGACGAAAGTGCTGTATTGCCATTGTTTACATCTGTGGCAGTCATGCTCATGCTAAATGGTCTTTGGCAGAAGTGACAAAGGAAGTAATTTTAAGTTTATCTGCATGTGTCAGAAATTTTGCAATCTTGTTTTATATGTTTACTGCCAGTATTCTTCTGCTCCATAAATTGGCTTGAACAACACTTTACATCACAGAGCCACATGAGCATTATGCACATGCATTTGGTTCATTCAAAAAGGACACTTGTTGAAATAGAAAAATAATATATATACTGTATATATACTGTATATATATATATATATACTCTGTTACTTATATATATATTGTTACTTATATATATATATACGTATATAAGTAACAGAGTTCAACAGCAGCATTCAAACTTATCCACACAACTGTTTTTATGGAAGCCTTTTAGGTACATTTGGCTGAGTGACCACAGCGTACCCTGTGTTACTTTCTGTGTTACTTTTCAGGGCCCTCACAGTAAATCCTTTCTGCTCTCAGCCGAGTCTTGGTTTTATACAGTCATGGTTTTCTGCTCTTGCCTTAGAGGGACATTACAGCTGGCACGTTGACACCGCTGGCCCTGCTCTGATGGAAAGTTCTGTTTCGTTTTTTTTTCTTTTCCAAATAACAAATAGTGGTTTGTTGATTTTTTCCCCTCCCTGGCACAGCATCTAATTATGTGGGCCATAAATCTGCCACATACTGTAAATGATGTAAAATTGAAGGGAAAATCTCATGAATAAAACATTGTACCAATTTTTTAACTGATGTTTCTCCAGGTGGAGGAAGGTCTCCGTATACATACGAAGCTGAGAATATTCCACCCCTTACCAATTAATTCAAATAAAAATGTATGTAGGCTGCCCCAATTGCTATTTGTTTTGTTTAACAACATATATATCATAGAAGCCCCTACTTCACCCGACTCAATTGGTACATTGTTGTTATTGTCACTGGAGAAATATTGTGGGAAATTGCTGACACCAAATAGTGTTGTGATAGAAAAAAATGCATGCCTTTAGACTAGATGTAGGAAGCAGAAACGGAAATGTTAACACAAGGAGTGATAATATTTATAGGAAGTAGCCTACGTGTTGAACAAAAGTATTATAAAATCCAGACGTTGAGATGCTACAAACTGCAGACTGAAAACTGTATTTTCTATTTGCCATTTGTCGGAATGCAATAGAGCCCTACTGGAATCACAGATCACACTAAAGCCTCTGTACACCCATGCACATCAGCACTGTGCATGCATCAAAACACAACCCAATATATATATAGTGATGCCCATTAAGAAATAACCCAAAGGATGATACCATCACCCAAGCCATCTTTACCCCCTCAGTTTTCACAATACATGTCACAGAGATCTCATTAAAAGAAATAATATGAAGGAAAAAATCACATTTGATATCACACCTCCAGAAATGGGCTGCAGGCCTACATTCAGCGGTGAAAAGGCATTATGTCTCGCAAATCAACAGCTTGGGAGCATCTTGTTATTAGTTATCTCAATGGTTGCCTCTGCGAGTTTCCAGCAAGCTAATTGGAACTTTAAGCCCTCCCCCAAGTGCCCGCTGAAAAATTGCACATTTGTAGCTAAAAATAGATCTAGCATTTCCTGCTGTGGCAAGGAGAAGATTTAGTCATTCAAAAGAACCTGCCTATAGGTGCTTGTTGTGTCGAGAAGCAGCAGCACTCATATGTTGGAGTTGTCACTCATCCCTGTGCCTCAACAACATGCGATATATATACATATAGAAGATATAGCAAGGCATATAAAATCCCTTTTCAATTGTTCAAGTTTGGAGTAATGCCAACCAGTTGTGTGTTTGTGTGGACCAGGCTATCCAATGTTGCTTTAGATCCCATTGATAGCATTGATAGCCTTATGAAAGAAAGTGAGGAGAAGTGTTTGTGTAAAAGTGTAATCGTTGCTATGGCAACAAGACCTGGAATCTCTGATAGGAGTTATTTGTCTATGGAAAACACTATCCTCAAGAGAGAGAGAGAGAGAGAGAGAGAGAGAGAGAGAATGTGTGTGTGTGTCTGTGCGTGTATGTGTGTGTGTGTGTGTGCGTGCGTGTGTGCGTGTGCGTGTCTGTCTGCGTTTGGGTTTGTGAACAGTTCCTGTGTTAAAAGTGTGTGTGTTCCTCCTGTAACTACTTTTTCCATGTCTTAACTCTCTGTTTGGAAAATATGTGTCAGTGTTGTAGAGAGTGGCACTTTCCCAAACAGGACCCTGGCAAAACAAGAGCACGTTTGAAGAAAGGCTACTTTTCTTGTGCAACTAACAAAACCAGTTTTCTTTTTGCTTGTTTGTCGGGGTCAAATTGACCCTTCTAAAGGCTTTTTAAAAAGAAGATGCGGCATACTGAAACACGTCTCTCTGAGCTAACATCTGGGGGGACAGGAGTTGACTTGTGAGGCTGCATTATTCATTACATCACAATGAGTGTTAACAACACCACATCGGTTGATAAACACAGCGTTCTCCTACTGATACTCATCAGGAGAGGAGTCCAGAAATACTCAACCTGGAGCCGTAGATTGTATATTCATCACTAATTTGGACTCCACTCTCCCTCCTCTCCATCATAGTGTTAATGGTGTCTGGTTATCCATGCACACAGAGGTGTGCTGGTTGTGCGTTGGCACGTGAGGAGAGAGCTTGGCTGGCAGAGAGGCGTTTCTTTACCTCTATTGGCTGGGGAGAGCACCAGTGATGCACTTACTCATAGATGGTTGGTTTTCAGCACTAAACAAACGATGTATTAACATGTTCATCTTCATCTTCTGTTATTATTGTGATTTGTTTCTTATTACGAGTTAAGATAGTAGTGTGGCCACATTAAACACAAGAAATCAATTCCAACCAAAATAAACCACAGGCAAATCAAATAAACAACCATATTATTCTGCATACAGTCTTCATTGACCCCACTTTGCCTTCACGTACATTGTACATCATGTGCATTGTGTGAGAACGTCTCCATGGCAACTCCATATGAAGGATAGATTCACTTTTGCAGGGGATGGGTGTACTTGGCTGTTCATATACACCTTGATATCACATATAGAGTGATATATACAAAATGTGTTTGACATCTAAGAACATCTGAATACATCCCAGGGAAGTTGAGGTTCCTGAAGGAATTCAGAGTACGGTTTCATCATCAAGTAGTATTGAAGAAAATGTCATTTTCCAGCTTACCCATCATGCACATTTTCCTTCCTAAATGAAGTCCAAAAGCTTCAGTCACTCTGTTCATATGCCAGTAAGCTGCCGCCTTACTGTATTTATGGACCCACTAAGTCAATTAAGTTCCATTTATTTCTCATCTTGTCCAAAAGTAATTATTTATCTGGATGAATGCCTAAAACCAATTTTCTCACCAACAACTTGATCATTGCTCCTGCCTGTCTGGCCTACCTGGCCACAGGTTTGTCTGGAAAAATGTTTTGAGGAAAAATTCATATCTAATTCATATTATTTAAACTCCTCGTTTGTCAACATATATTTTTGCATGTTTGAAGTGTGGATGTCAGTGTATAGGGTCAATGTACACACAGCCATTGTGTTTGTGTGTGTGTGTGTGTGCGTGTGCGTGTGCGTGTGTGCGTGTATGTGTATGTGTGTGTTCGGACCTATCGTGCGATATTTTGGGTATTTCCTGCCATCCAAATGAGACATTGGCTTACCGAAGCCATGTGATTATCATTCTGGTGGTGAACAACCAGCAGTGGGCGCAGAAACAAGGGCAGCATATATGAGGGGGATGCAAGTTTGGCACGGGGGCCATCCGATGACGACTGATTTGTTTTCATTTGAGAGGCATCAGGGTGATTTATCTGCCATAGAGCGGGGCCGTAAATCACAAGGACCTGGCACCTCTCCTCAAATGCCAAATTATACATGTGAGCATGTCTCCCTGGGCTATTTAAAGCCCAGACCTCTAAATATGTCCATTATGTGTTATCTTCCATCTGAGGCCAGCCATACACACCAGTGTGGCTATTATTCTGTGATTTAAAGGCCAGACTCGTGGTCTGTCTAGCTCTGTTTTCAAGTACATGATCATTCACTTACATTATTAAATAGATAGATGATGGATAGAGAGAGAGAGACAGGGATAGGGAGAGATGGAGAGGGAGATGGAGATGCACAGCGTTATTGTAATTGCATTCCTGCAAAGTGCATGCCAGTGGCTACTTGTTACCATAATTAATGCTTCTTAGATGGTTTCTAATGGGAATTAATGGGTGCATTAGTTTCTTGTCTGGAATGGCTTTTGTTGACACACTTTTATTTCTACACCATTTACACACCACGGTTGCTACCTTCATAGCCCTTTCCGCAACAGGAAGCAATAATCTATTGATTTGAATTATTATTGTATTTTGTTATTTCCTCCAAATGCAGTTGAGTCGTGGGAAGTCAGTATCAGCGTTGCTTCTGTGTCACTCCAAAAGCTAATCTCCATCCTGAATTCAAACAATATTTGCAAGTCGATCATATTATTATGTTCCCAGAGATCGCAAATAGCATGCTGACACATATGTGCCAGTGAGTTCATGTTCTTTCATTATTTCTGGAAATGGCCTGCCAGTAATTTAATTCCCACAGTCCCAGGCTGTGGATCAGCCACCACCACTCACAGTAGGCCCACACACGCCCAGCCGTAGACCTACACCCGCCCATCTCAGTAGACCTACACCCACCCATCTCAGTAGACCTACACCCGCCCATCTCAACTGTCTAACACCCACCCATCTCGGTAGACCTACACCCACCCATCTCAGTAGACCTACACCCACCCATCTCAGTAGACCTACACCCGCCCATCTCAACTGTCTAACACCCACCCATCTCGGTAGACCTACACCCACCCATCTCAGTAGACCTACACCCGCCCATCACAGAAGACCTACACCAGCTCATCTGAGTAGGATATTATTCCCCCTTTTTAGATGTTGTAATACCATTTATATACCCCTTGGAAAAAGGGGCTAGCCCTTCCTTAAGCAGACATGGGTTTCTCCAGTCTGCTTAGCTGACAGCTTTTAAATTCCTGCAATTCAACTCTGGTGTTGGTTGCATGAGTGGTACTTGGCTTTACCTGAATTTCCAGCGAGTCAATGAGCGTCTTGTAGGTAGGGCTGTGAAATATGCTGACGGAATCCGTGTGACCATTGCGAGCAACAGGAAACAACTCCTTAGTGAAATGTTTGGATTTTGCCCATAAAGTCATACCTCATTATGTTTGATTTTTGATTAATATTATTTTTAGACCTGTTTGTGGAATCTGATTTCTGTTCTCTGATTCAGGATTGGTATTGGTGGAAGCAACCCCGCCCAGTCTCTGAAAACGTTTCGGACAGAAGAAACTTCAGACTGAAATATGAAGTGAAACTAAACATACATACATTCAGGATGGTCTCAGACCTGCTGCTGTTGCCGTGGCTAGCAACAGCTGGCTAGTAGCAGAAGGGAGCTGCTAACTAGCAAGCTGTGCCAGGGTAGCTGCTCTCAGAGTTGAGCCTTGAGTGTTGGCATGCAGACCACCAGTTAGTAGGCCAGCTGAACTCAGTGTTGCTTGAGACCATGGGCCTGTAATATTAGTGTTTGCTGTGCTTATTTTCTTTTAGCTTAACTATCTTAACTCCCCTCTAATCTGAGATCCAGCAGTCCTATTTTGTTGTAGCTAAACCTTTGATCCAGCAGTCCTACTATGTTATAGCAGAACTTCTGATCCATAGTCCTACTATGTTATAGCAGAACTTCTGATCCAGTAGTCCTACTATGTTATAGCCAAACCTCTGATCCATTAGTCATGCTATGTTATTGCAGAACTTCTGATCCTGCAGTCCTACTATGTTATTGCAGAACTTCTGATCCAGCAGTCCTACTATTATGCTACAGCAGAAGTTCTGGAAGGAGACAGCACAGAACCTGTGGCAGAAACCACAATAGGGCTGATTTATGCCTTGTTTCCTGTGTCAAGATATTCCATATTATTCCAAAACGCAGAAAAAGAATATCCTCACTCTTTAGACCAATTACAGAAGGTCAAAGCTTTGTTCCTAGTGACGTTGGAAGCTCAAGAGATAGAAGCCTATGGCAATCCAATACAAACACTCGATTAGAATGTATAGGATTCATGGTGAAATGAATGTATACATTTACATTTGATCGTCCAGAGTCCAGTAATCAAGCCAGGGTCAGACTGCATGATGCAATACCCACTTTTAGAAATATGAAACTCAATTGACTCCCCATTGTATTTGGCACACTTGATAACTGGCACATCATCCTCTTCTTAGCAATTGAATCATGCTATTTCTAGCACTGTCCAAGATGGAGACGTGGGCTACTAGAGGTGATGGAGGCCAGTGTAGTATAAAAGGTAGGCATTAATGACTAACGGGCCAAAATAGTTGTATTAATCAAAAATAGCTTTTAAAGCACACAAGAAATGAACACAGGTACCATAACCCAGTTCAGACTGATGATTCCATCGGAGAGGGTCCCCTTTGTCTCGCTGTCCTCAAGTGTCAGTCAAAGCCGGTCCAGTCTCCCGTGACAGTGAGCATAGGCTGATAGCAGTGATGATGCTAGTAAATATGGTGCCTTCAGAAATATGATGCATATGGGTCCCGAAAATATTTAGCTGGCGCGCTGCTGTGATTTCCCTTAGTGCCCCCTCGTATATTACGGTGACATGTCGCCCCTGGCCTTTACGATTCATGTTTTGAAGAGTTAGTAAACAGCTGCTTAGTGAATGGCACAGCGCCTGCTGAGCAACTAAACAAGCATTTGAAAATAGCAGCTAATAATTAATGCAGGGCTGACCTATTACAAGGAAAGCAAACCGCAAAATACGACATTTTTGCCGTCTTGTCGACATACACATATGTTTGTGTTTGCCTGTGTGTGTGTGTGTGTGTGAGATGGAATGTGTGTGTGAGATGGAATGTGTGTGTGTGTGTGTGCATGACTGTGAGTGTCTACGTGCATTATGTGTGCAGCCTAACCATTGCGGTGTCTATTCACATGGAGGACAGAGGAAAGATGTGCTCTGGAAAGAAGGGAAGAGGTCTTCATGATGTTATCTGAATTCCTCTCTCTAGTACCTCCAGTCGGGCCTCAGTACATCACGGCTTCAGTGTCCAATCATGGTAGGCTTCAATAAGAATAATGAAAAGCTTGACATTCAGACTTTATGAATGAGCAACAAGATCTGCAACACTTTCCATTTTGAACATCAGCACTCATCGGCCACCATTGTCTTGCACTTTTATTTACATGGGCCTCGGCAAAATTAAATTACAACTGGTCACTGGAGACACATGTTGGATGCCCTGTGTGACTGTACTGGCTCTCAGACTATATCTCACTATATAACTGGATACCAGGTCTGAGCGGAGCCAAATGGCCCCAACGTGGAGGCCATGTGCTCTCGTGGTGGCCAATGGTGCCCCACCATTACTCCAAACCCACCCTCGTCCTTTTACATCAATGAGAGTGCAATGGATACCCTCAGACACACACACACACACACCACACACAGATTAGACACAGATCAGAGAGTCCTACACTTGTACCTGTTAACCTCAAGTTCCTGGAGCACCGTGTGATACCAGCAGACAACACCCACCCAGTCGCTATATTTACACTCATGCACACTAGGACTGAGTATGTTTTATGTGCATATGTGCATATATGTTGATGTGTGAGCACATGCGCATGTGCCGGTGTGTGTGTGTGTGTGTGTGTGTGTGTGTAAGTATTCTGAGACTTGGAAAGCCGGCGTGCATGTGTGAGTGAACCCTGCAGGGGTGTGAGGCAAGAAGCCGCAAGAGGCAGAAAATCCTTGCTGCCGTTGGATTAGTGTCAGCGCACAGGAAGCCAGGCAGCACGCCCGCTCCCTCCGACGTGCGTCTGCAGACCCCCCCGATATTCTGTCACTCTGGAGCTTTTCTCTGCGCTGTCTCTGGTTCTTCTTCTTCTTTTTCTTTATCTGCCATTGTTGTGACGATGGAGCCCTCCATCAGTACACCTCCGTGAGAGTCCTACCTCAATGGGAATCTGTTCAAGATCTGATCGCAACACACAAATCATTCAAGGCAATGACAACACGGTCCCACAGACGACGACAACAATGATAGCGGCGGTTTGAATCATCATATGTGTTCACCACTATCTGCACTTTGTGGGGCGGGGACATCTACATGTAGGTATACGATACCAGGGGATGAAAGCACACACTGTGGGTGGATATACTGTGGAGAAGGATATGACCAATTCAGGGCTTATGAGATGCACCACATGTCAAATGTTTGACAAATTAACCTGATCTGAGCACTCTGAAGATGTGGGTCATTTCTCAGGCTTCAGGTTGTAAGGAGGGAGAAATGTGCATCTTATGGCTATAGTATTTTAGTAACACTTAATTGCATAATTGCTCTACTCAGCTCTGAACTCAAGTCTCTTTTTGTGATGTTGACGTCACAACGAAGGTACACCGTCATTGAACTTCAGAGGGTATGATTGCTAACACCATGGTGTGTGTGTGTGTGTGTGTGTGTGTGTGTGTGTGTGTGTGATTCATGAAGCTCCGAGAGACCTCTCGAGACGCTTACAGTTTAAGCATTTCTTATACAACATGGATTTGCATTACACCACAGCATATTAAACATTCTAGTGGTAGAGGTGAGAGGTGTGCATTATGTAAGAAGTAAACCATGACAGGCTCTCCCGTTATTAGATGGGGCTTAGTGATGGGGCCAAGGCTAAGCCAAAGTTGTCTACTACTTCCAAAGTAGCCTACATTATGTACCAATACAGCACGGAGTGGTTTATTCAGCTTACACCACCGGTTACCAACAACAATTAGTTATGAGTTACTTACATCTACACCATTATTTGGCTTTTATTGACTTAATCAGCTGAAATTATCATCATTTTCGGTGGCGATTTTTTTTTCGGTGGCGATTTTTTTGGCGATTTTTTTGGCGGGAAAGATCTGGTCAATAGTTCTATTTGACTGTTGTTTTTAACGCTGGATTTATAGTGAATTGATTAGGGCAGAGGTTATTGAAACTTAAGGCAAACCCCGGAACGTTAATGGTCAGATTGGTGTTCAGCAATGCCGTGCTGTATGTACAGGAGGTAGGTGCTAGGTGCTGCCATCAAGAAAGAATGCACAACACAGGGCTGGGGACCATTATTGTCATGTAGCACGTTCTATTATTAGTTAGTACTATGGGAAGTTTGATGAAAATAGTATTTTTCCAGGGCATATCTGAGTTACAGCATGATTGAGCTAATGAAGCATTTTGGGAATCCATCCATCCATCCATCCACGGGACTCAGATGGGACGACGTTCACAAAGCTTTTCTGTTGCCAGGTCGTTACGAAGATCTTTATTTACTGGAGCAGTAAGGTAACGTCTGCATTCCGTCTAATTTAAACTCTGGTGCTTGACTGATATTATCAATGGATGATTAGCGTTTCCAGGAACACAACAAAAAGTGCTAGCAATTAACATATGACCTCCGGTGGCACAGTCGTAGTGCTGTCGCCTCACAGCTAGAAGGTTCCTGAGATCGATTCCCGCCTGGGACATGGTTGGTTCTCCCATGTCTTCAGTGCTGGGATTTCGTGAACAGCCCTTTCTGTGTGGAGTTTCCATGTTCTCCCTGGGGTTCCTCCATATATATACACTGTATATATAACCCCTCTAAAAACATGGAAGAAGACCGTCGCCTGACCAGCGGCAGTTGGAAGGAGGTGGTCCCCGGGCGCTGCACTAGCTCCTGGCCTGACCGTGGAGGAAGATGGCCATGGATGGGTTAAAAGCGGAGGACCAATTTCACGGCGACACCTATGGGGGCGTGTGCGTGTGTGTGTGTGTGTGTGTGTGGGTTGGGAGGGCCGCCGTGCACATGCATGGTGTGACCGCGACAATAAAGACGGGGGTTGTCCGTCCGATTCTTCTTCTTATATTTTAAGTAAAACCCAGTCACCTTTACATGGCATTACATGGTTCTTAAGAGCAGCAGCCTTATGAAGTGTTAAAAGGCAACACCAGAGTTAACTTTGATAGCATAGCTTTATCTTGTTGTCCAGAACCACACAAAGAAAGTTGAGTTTGTTTGGTAGGGCAGCAGGGCAGGTTTGTGAGTGGGGAAGGTACTGCAAACTGAGCATTTGCACTGATTTGTTTACTTTCCACGGCTGTCGCTTAAAACAGATGTTTTTGGAAGAAATATAATGCCTGACTTAATCGCCACGATGGATTAGACTGATTGAAGCACCAGGACAGCTTTGTGACTGCATTTGAATGTGCTTTGGAACAACAATGGAAGCTAGCCATCTAGTCGCTGATTTGCCGAGTTGAAAAACTCCTGGATTTCCAGTTAGTTGACCTAAATCCATCAAGGTGTTCCGTAATATCTGTAATGTTCCTCCATGCAGTCTGACATAGCAGGAGACCTTCCTTAGCTTGGCTAGGAGGAGACATCTGTGTGAGTTATTTTCTCTACACTCATGCTGTCATTCCAGCTGGATGTACAAAAGCCAAGGCTTTCAGTGCTTGAGTCACTTCTGGCCCATGGAAACCCTCGGTTCTCCTCATGGGGTCCAATGACACAAACACACACATGGTTCTCCTCATGGGGTCCAATGACAGACAGAAAAACATTTGCGTAAAAGCAGTATACATGGTTTGCTTCTAAACCAGCTTCCTTCAGAATACTAAAATATATCTTCCTGCCTCTTACTCACTCATTTATCTTCACAATTGGGAATTTAAATATTTTGTATTTGTCTCTCATATAATTGTGTGTGTGTGTGTGTGTGTGTGTGTGTGTGTGTGTGTGGTACGGTTCACTGGGTGGCACACTCACAGTGCGGTCAGTGACTTTATGTTTTCCTGGAGATAAAGAAGAGGAGGAGGAGTTTGTATGTGGTGATGAAGAAGAAGACCACCACAGAGATAGAGAGAGAGAACACAGCGGTGGGGTGTGGGTGTGTGTGTGCGTGTGCGAGAGGGGAAATCCATCAAGGGAAAATAGGAGACCTTTTGGTCCAATATTGGAAAGATATAACCTGCTCCTCATTAACATACGGCATTCAGGGCAGCTTGGCAGCGATGCACGATGTGATTTAGACGCGGGCTGCGCTCTGCATACCGACTCAGCCGTCCGGCTTTTCATTACGGCACCAGAGGATAGAACTCAGGCAGGCTGGAGCGAGTATGGAGGGAACTGCGTGACACAATATCGGCCCGCATGCGCTGCTTAGACATGCTATATAGGCCGGCTGCTGCTGCTGTGCTCCTACCACATGAAGCAGGAGCGCCCATGCTCTGTCCATGCAATCCTGCTCACTGGACTGAATTGCTCTAAAGTGAAAATCATTAGGTTCTTATCAAAGACCGTGCATCCTTCACATGAACAATTTCCATTAGTAGTAGTAGTGGTAGTGTTAGTCGGAGTAGCACTATGATGAATATTTGTCTTTCTATAATAACACACATTATACAGCACTTTTGATGAGCAAAGTTGATCAAGTATTGTACGTACTGAATTAATAGATACAGTCCGTAGGCTATGTACTGGTACGTGAAATTAATTCAGTAGTTTTATTGATTAATAGGTTGCTGCATATCATCCTCAATAAATGTGTTTCAAAGTGTAATGAGGGGTGGAACAGATCGAACCCGAACGCAGACACTGACACTGGAGATTTAATAGAGCCAGACTTATTTCTAAACGGGAGGTCAAGGAGACTGTGGTTCAATGGTTCCACAACAGGCTGGCAGTCAGACAAGCGGGGACTCTGCGACAAGTTGGGAAGTGAGACAGGCGATGTCCGGCAATGGGCAGTGCAATCGGGTGATGGTCGGCAGCAACGACAAGCGATGAACCGGGGTAGCTTTACTGCAGACGTGAGGAGTTTGATGAAGCTCAGGTGAGTAAACAACGGCATCGGGGCGGAGCCGGAGATTGGTGCTCCGCCGGTGAGGGAGGCGACCAGGGGGAGGCATGAGGACATGAGGAGGTTGTGTTGTCAGAGGGCAGGCTGGACGGTGTGTCACTATTTAATCACGAGCCCATGACTTCATGAGAGGAGCCGTGTCTGGCACTGCAGAGATGCAACGTTAACAGACGTTGTCGATGATTGCAATTCCCTGTTTTCCAATAATGCACTCATTGATTTTTAACACAAAAACCAAATCAACAATGTTGATAGTTTACAGATAAATTAGGAACGCTGTTATTTGTTCACACTGTCGTAAGTTCATATTGCTCTGTTTGCTTTCTGGTTACATTCAAGCATTGTGATATTTGTTTTGTCACCACAGCCATATTGATTATTGTATGTGTGGTTTTATTCAATGTCATATCTCTGGTAACATGTTGTATCGTTATGGATCCCATCTGTGCTCGGTGGGCTCATGTGCCTGTGCCTCCCTTCAGTCTTGTTCCAGACCACACCAGAACCAGCCAGGGAACGGGAACAGCCAGGGGGAAACGTAGGCGGTCTTTCAATTAAATGTCATAAATAACAGTTGAAGAAAATGACTGAAGGAATTTGTGTTTTGATTTTCCTTGCGGCGAAAGCACAGAAAATGACTTCCCTGAGCTGTTTGTCTGTTTACATTTTCCGGGAGTAATTTCAGCGGACTCCAGCTGTATTTCTTTTGGAAACAAAGCCACTGTTGTTGTTACAGCTATTTTTAACGCACCGATTACATTTTCTGGTACATTTCTCTCTTCTGTCCTTGGAATTGAAGACTGTGACTGTTTGTAAATTAAAAACCAGTCTATATGCTGTATGGATGTAATGTAGAAGATTCTAAAAATATATTAAAAGATTATTTTAACAGCAAAGGTTGTAGCTTGCTAATGAATATTAATTTTGCGACAAATAGTCTTGTGTCTATCTGATAGGCTACGGCACAACCTATCTATGCATTGACCTATCTATCGACAAACAACAGACTACAATATAGAACCGTTCCCTATTTAACTAGCCTACTTTGATTTGTTTTTGCCCATGCTTAAAACACGTCATAGTAAACCATTTGGCATGTACTGACCAATATTTTACCACAGTACTAGTTACAGTACCATGATTAGAATAGGCAAACCTAAACATGTCCCAGTTTTTTCATTTCAGAAGTCTGGTCCGCTTAACGTAATGGGGCTAGAAACCTCTATTCGGGGCCAGCTAAATTAGTTGTGAAAGTTCACTCCAATCTAATCAATGGCACTGTTTACATAAGAGAAATATCTCGATATTTCCATTTTGATTGCATCTAGATTTCTAAACATTTTACACAAAAGGCGAAACACGCTCACATCCATCTCAGACGCTTTACAACTAGGGGGAGTTTGCATTACTTTGGACAATGGCCCAAATCGTGTTTACTTGCAGACAGTGCACCGGAAAGTATTCACAGCACTTCACTTTTTCCACATTTTGTTATGTTACAGCTTTATTCCAAAATTGATTACATTCATTTTTTCCTCAAAATTCTACACACAATACCCCATAACGAGAACGTGAAAAAAGTTTTTTTGAAATGTTTGCAAATGTATTAAAAAACAACAACTAAGAAATCACATGTACATAAGTATTCACAGCCTTTGCCATGAAGCTCAAAATTCAGGTGCATCCTTTTTCCACTGAGATGTTTCTACAGCTTAATTGGAGTCCACCTGTGGTAAATTCAGTTGATTGGACATGATTTGGAAAGGCATACACCTGTCTATATAAGGTCCCACAGTTGACAGTGCATGTCAGAGCACAAACCAAGTATGAAGTCAAAGGAATTGTCTGTAGACCTCCGAGAGAGGATTGTCTCAAGGCACAAATCTGGGGAAGGGTACAGAAAAATGTCTTTGAAGGTCCCAATGAGCACAGTGGCCTCCCTCATCAGTAAATGGAAGAAGTTCGGGAACCACCAGGACTCTTCCTAGAGCTGGCCGGCCGTCTAAACTGAGCGATCGGGGGAGAAGGGCCTTAGTCAGGGAGGTGACCAAGAACCCGATGGTCACTCTGTCAGAGCTCCAGTGTTCCTCTGTGGAGAGAGGAAACCCTTCCAGAAGGACAACCATCTCTGCAGCAATCCACCAATAAGGCCTGTATGGTAGAGTGGCCAGACGGAAGCC
>OMOU01018864.1:1666-13616 GCA_900312585.1 Malacocephalus occidentalis
GCCAGAGTGTCCACACAGACACATCTCAGGCTGACGGCGTGGGGTGTAAGCTAGGTCAGGTGGCGCCGAGGGCCGCAAAGAGATGGACCTACCTCCAACACAGGCCCCGCTCCCAGCAGCGTGCGCTCCACACCGCTGTTGTAGCGCTTCTGGCTGAGCGCCGTCAGGCAGTGGACCAGGTAGCTGCTGCTCTCCGTCTTGCCCGAGCCACTCTCGCCGGAGATGATGATGCACTGGTCCAGCCTCCGGTTGAGCATGGCGTGGTAGGCCACGTTGGCCACGGCAAATATGTGCGGGCTCAGCTTGCCCAGCGGCTGGTTCTCATACATGGTGATGTACTTGGGGTTGTAGTAGGAGGGCAGGAACTTGAAGGGGTTGACGGCCACCAGGATGCTGCTGGCGTAGGTGTAGATCTTCTTCTTGTAGAAGCGCTGGCGCAAGGTCCTCAGCAGCGTATCGTCACTCAGCTCCGGGAGCCGGCACAGGTCATCATACTCCTCCACCGAGTCCCCAGGCCGGGCCTCGCCCTCATGCTGCAGGATGAAATAGTATCCCTGGCTCTGGGGGTGCCACTTGTGGGTCTCCTGAGGCCACAGCAGGTACCTGTCCACGGGGTGTTCCCCGGCCTCAAGGAGGGTCTCTTCTGCGCCACTCTTCTGCTGCTCCAGAAGGCTATAAGAGCGGAATGTGTCAAGGCCCAAGGCGGCGACCGCGTTTTGGATAACCGCGGCAGTGGTGTGAGCGGCGGTGACCTGCAGGGTACAGCATGGCGCCTCGACTTGGTTCAGCCTTGGGTAGATCTGGAGGATGTGGGTCACGTGGTCACGCGGAACGGCCGTCGGCGCTCCCTGCAAATTGCTCATACTGAAAGATAATAACTGAAATAAATACACTCAATCGCTTGTTTACAATTAACTCTTTAGAATTTCAAACGGCATTCGTCTTCGGCAAACATATATAAATAAATAAATATATAATATATATCAGGGATTGGCGCACGTCTCGAGCGCCAATCCCGTGTCAAAGGAAAGGAATGACATTTTAAGAGAAACGGTAACTCCAAATAGATGCGAATAAATACAGATAAAGAGAAAAACAAGTTACTATTGAAACAAGTCAAATATATGAGTCCACATACATTTCAAACTGGAATGTATTGAAATGAAATATATATGCATAAAATAATACAACAAAATGCAAAAATGTAACAAATAAGAACAGGAATAAATCCTTACTTTCGAGAGAACTGAGTTCATTTCATTTTTGAAGTATGAAACATTCCTGACAGAAACAGGAATGTCTGCACCTCTGGCGTTGTCCCCCGCACACCTTGGGAAAAACAGGATAGTCACCTGCGCTCGCACCGAAAACCTCGCTAAACTAATACTGTTGTGACTCCAGGTGTGAAAACCAAGCGAAACCACGTTCACATGGTTCCACTCGGCGATTGATTTATTAATTATAGTAAAATCCAGTCCAGAGTACAAAAAAGTGACTTCCTAGATGTTTCTAAACACTCACTCGCCGCCAGCTCGCACCAGAACCAACAAGTTAGCGAGAAGGGTTGGAATTACACTTCCGGTCCGTTTCATTTGCGTTCACGTCAAAGGGGAATACCTTGTTACTTAACAACAACAACAACAACAATGCTGCCTTATGGTGCCTCAAATAGGCAATCAAAACAGAATATATTTTTAAATAGGCCTGTCGCATAAAATAGATAACAAGGGGTTTGAGACATTGTAAAGTATGTATTACTTGAAATAACAGAATATAATATTCAGTACATGCATTAACATGCATTAAAATAGAGTAGATCAACATATTTAATTATTTTCCACATCTCGTTGGTCTCAAGGTACCAGTCCACAAATATATACAAATATGCATTATACATAAATTGAAAGCCTCATCGCCCTTTTAATATCACAATGATCTCTATATTTCTGACTTGGAGCAGGTGTGGCATTAGGGGTTTTTTACTTTGAAGGTATTGCCGGAAGTAGTAAAGACGGGCACGGAGGCAGGGTATATGTCGTTGGAGAACGTGGATATTGATCATGTCTAAACTGCATGTAATGAGGGCTCTGGTAAACCAGATGCTAACTACAGCTGTTGAAACTTTATTTGTGGAATTTCAGAAAACAATAACTGAATATGAGAATGAAATTTGTCGCTTAAAAGAAGAAAACGATTGCAAATGCAAGCTGCTGGACACCGTTTTGGACCCAGTCGTGCGTTTACACAAAGCTGGTACGTATACACATCTTATTTAGCTGGGTCTTAGTCTATATTGACATGTTGGACACGTTTTTCTTTAGTCGCCGAGTGGCGTCCTTTCGGACCTTTGTCAATCACGCACAATAAGGCGTTATGCACATTCATTGCTCTTGGTATTTTGAACCGATTACAAAAGTCCGCTATCGTACACCAGACGGGTTTTTGCTCAATCTGAAGTATGAATACAAATGCAGGATCCATAGTGCTGCAAATCCCTTGATGTAGGAAAAATGATGCCGAACGTTTTTCATATTTATGGAGTTAAATAATGTTACAATGTAACATGTGGGTATCTTGTGATGTATTTAGTTGCAGTGTATACGCTAGTTCTCATTGGTGTTGTTGTGGGACATTCAATTGTGAAAAGATTGTGAGTGACACCTACTTACGTGAGTGATGCCTACTATGTAGGCCGATACATGCATGTTGCTAATAAACCAAAGCCACTGAATTGGATAATGTGTAATCAATAAAGAAAGGAAAAAAGTGTTCGTTTTAGTATTTTTGAGGAAACTCACTCTTTGTCATTGTCATCTATCATTGTGTCTTCTGTGGAGTTATTTTCGAATCTACTTCACGTGAATGTGATGGCCCCATTCACTGGGAGTATGGGAGGTATTTACTTAAATACATTCTTAAGAAAATACAATTATTAGTTTGCTAATATTCTGTGTGTGGAGAAATGCAGAGATTATTAGACGGGGACTCCTGTCTACATCTGTTCTTTGCTTCCAATATGTTTGTGTTAAGGAAAAGATAATCATTGAAGTTGGCTGAATGTCTAGGCATTAATGGAGACACGAGTTTAGCAAGGTATTCCGTGCTTAGAGAATCTGCCAATATGGCGCTCTAGTGTTGAAGAGGCCAGATATATGCACAGGTGTCCATGAAGGGTTTTGGACTGCATGAGATGCTGAGTAACAATGCATTGAGTAAGGATACAACACAGAACTTCACACAACACAGCCTTCTCTGCAGAGATTGCTCAGGCTTTGTGCGACTATTCGTGATCATAAAGTCTTGAACCTTTCATACTTGGGCCTTCCCGGTCTCTCTCTTACTGTTAGCAATGTATTGATAAATCCACCACAGTAGAAATACACTGGCTCCATGATCACAGCCGTGCCTTTAGAGCCTTGTCACAGCAGGAGAAACACAGCCGTAGCTCATCACATTTGATGGGTCCCGTTTGATTCAGGTCTGGCAGTGTACCAGTATAGCCACCACTAGTCTAGTAAATATACATTGACGATGCTGGTGCTGCGACCAGACACAAATAAAACCCATCTGATGTTAGCATGACAGGAACAGGAAGATACTTTACCCTGCTGCTGATGATTTGTGGAAAGGGCCCATTGCAATGGCACAGCTGGGAATCCTAAAAATGTGCATGGACACTATATACTGGCATAGATACACCACAACATATGTCACACCTCACAGAAAGATATATCAAATTGATACCTTAACATAGCCAATGATTAAAATGAATTGCCTAACAAAAATACAGGAATCTAGCAAAATACCAACCATCCCCAGACGTCGCTGGATACTTTTGTTTTATCATAATGATGTCTCCCCCATGTGGCCACCACAAGTAATAACAGGAGGTCTTCATGGCTTACTGGGGGAGTGAAGTGACATCCACTGTATGCGTATCCTCTATGTATTGTGTCATGACATTTTGATCCGTCATTCACACTAACCTGTCTTGTGTACTCCTTTCCTCACACCCTTTTTTTTAGATCAATGTACGATACTATAGCCAAGAGGAAAGCAGTTGGATGAAACATGACGTAATACGTGTTACGTTTGTGTCTAAATATCAAAGGTAATTGGGGTTATTTTGTTTCATTCTCCCTTCCAGGCTTCCAGCAGTCCTTTTCCAGAGGTGAAGCAGAGGACTATTCAGGACAACAGGAGCTGTACCCAACTGGACCCAACCAGGTGGTGACTGAGGCCCTGCCCCTTAAAGACGAACCGGAGGAAGTCGTCCAAAGGCCGACGGAGACCGACTTCCAACGCATCGAAGAAGAGCTCAAACAATTAATCCAGAGCCCAAAAGACATCAACCCTCATTTCATTAAAGATGAACCAGAGGAGTTCCAGAGCACCGAGGACGTTGCCAGGAATCCTGTTGAGGAAATGGATGAAGCCGGTAGTCTGTTTTGGAGTTTACTGTCAGAAAACGATCCAGAGAGACGGTCGTTACCGTACAGGAACCAGACAGAGAGACAAGCGGCGGAGCCTCCTCAAACCAACGCCTCACCGGAGCAGGAGCAGCAGCAGCAGCAGCAGCAGCAGCAGCAGCAACAACATCAGCAGCAGCGTGAAACTACAAACCCTCACAGGGCAGGTCAGGGGTCGCAACAAGTTCCCGGCCGCAGCGCGCGGTTATACATCTGCCCGGTGTGCAGCAAGGGCTTTGGCGGCAGCTGCAAGTTGAACATCCACATGAGGGTGCACACGGGCGAGAAGCCGTACGCCTGCGCGCAGTGCGGCAACCGCTTCAGCCAGAGCGGCGCCCTGAAATCGCACATGAAGGTGCACAGCGGCGAGAGGCCCTACCGCTGCGGCTTCTGTGACAAGAGCTTCGTCAACAAGTGCAACCTCACCAAGCACGTGCACGTGCACAGCACGCACAAGCCCTTCGGCTGCACCGTGTGCGGCAAGAGGTTCAACTTCAAGCAGGCGCTGAAGGTGCACGCCAGCCTCCATGTGAGTACCAAGCCGTTTGCGTGTGGCCAGTGCGGCCGGGGCTTCTGCGCCAAGTCCAGCCTGGTGGTACACATGAGGCGCCACTGTGCTGGGGTGGCCAAGCCGCAGGAGAACTGACCGGTGGGAGAAAAACATTTGACTTTGTGTTTGATAGAACTTCCCATCTGCATTTTATTCATTTCTCATGTTTTCATTCTCCCTCAATAAATAATACATTCATGTAAGAACAAAATGGATGGATTTTTAATAATAGTTATGTGGAAATGTTACATGCAGTGTAAAGTGCTGTTGTTCATGTGGGCCTCACAAGTCAGTATTTGTCTTCTTCCTGGTCTGCACAAGAACATTGGAAAGTGAGTACCCCCACCCAGCCATCTGTTGCTGGATGCTGGATTCAGTATTCTCTGACCTCGGCAGTTAACTTGAGAAAAATGGGTGCAATTTTATATGCAAAGTGCTTTTGTAAGCAGGATGTGATGTCATCGAGGGCCCCCAAACTAATCAAAGCCACATTTGCGGAGTCATGTACACTGTAATGTAATTGGTTGAAACCATAAGACAGATTTGCTTCCTGTATTGAGTGCTGTGTACGTTTCCCTGTCCATACTGATTAGCAATAAGGAACCACAATATATAACATGATATGCAAAGACCTGTTATTTATATATTATATCGTTTTTAATACTCAACATGGCAGTGGACAAAATATTAGCTTCATGCAAATGTATCTTGTATTATTTATTATGATAAATGTGGTCATGATATGTTCATTCAGGTAGCATACCCCAAGTTTAGTTACAACACAATGAAATGTGCACTTTACTCGGAAGTAAATGTATTATGAATACATGGCTACACACATTACAAACATGTGTCCAGATCAGTTCCTGCTTTCACATGTGTGATTCTACAGTCAATGTGAGAGAGAAGACAGAGAACTATGAAGCATACCGACAGACATACAAACAGCAAGACACACATTTTAAACAGGTCAACTCAATTGAGACCAGAGCATTCCATCTGCAATTTAACTGTAATGTATAACATTTTAATGACGTCGATGTGAGGAAAAATGGTGGTGGGTCTTTTCATTGGGTCTCACTCCTGTTCCTGCTGGACTGAGCCAGTTTCATATTCACACTGAATCCAGTTCAGTAGGCACAGGAGTGCATAAACCCACCCATATATCTACAGTTCAGTTGGCCAATACAAAACACATCACCAAAAGTATTTATTAATAGTCATTAATTGAACTCCACCTAGGTAAAGAGGCTAATGTATCGCTGATGTTTGTAATTAAATACAAATACAATTGAATACAAATATTCCTATACATTCAGCAGGTGCTCTGTGTCCCCTTCATGCACCTTCTCCACCTCTTCTTCCTAGATGTTGAGTGGCGGAGGTGGGGGGTTACTCTCTTTTCATGTCAGACACTGAACTTAGCCACTGTGAACAAAAGGGTTTGCCTCGGTGCTCACGAATGAGCTAAGCTCTGTATCTTCACAAGAACATTCACCTCGACGGAGCTCGGATGGAGGAGTTGTTATGACGATTGTCTGAGCTGGGAGGAGAGACATATGTACTGTAGCATTGATCAGTTGTGCAAAGTAATGAACGAAAAACCTGTAACAAACTGCTGGTCATTTAACATGTGGAGTGTGCGTGGTTGGTTGTTGGTTTAGACAGCCTAGCCTGGCTGCTTCAGGTTGATTAGACTTTTTTTTAGACTCTGGGGCTGGGTGAATGAAGCTGGATACATGTCGTGGATTGGCCAATCACAGCTTATCTCACAGGAGTAACTATCACCAGACCACAGTTGAGAGGAGCGCGAGCATGCTTGTATGATTGGAGACATGAGATGTTAACAGTGTCCACCTGGGCCCGGAATTTAGGGTTTAGCTTAGACTGATCTTGTTTCGTTTACCGTGGCATCTCATGCCGTAAGTCTAACCTGAAGCAAACCTGCTACCGAGCAGGTTAGCGCCAAGACAACTCCTCCCACGACTGCAAGTCCACCTTCTCGTGTCATTGGTTTAGATAATGGCAACGAACAACTTGATGTCCACTTATCCAAAATGACTTCAAGTTGCATCGTTTTCCTTCTTGTTAGTACTGGGGCAACCATAGGGGTACAACCCTGTGGCTGCGGGGGTACGCCGCCGGGGGGCGCGAAGGTGTTTCTTAAGTTCGGGTTTTTAGGGAAACAATAATGTTTGTGTTCTAATAATTTTTTATTTGTGTGTGTTTATCCGTCAATTATCTGTGTGTTAAATAAATTGTGTTGTATTGCACCTTTATTATCGGAAGGTGTGCTGCCTGGAGTGAGGCCCAGTCGGCGAATGTTTATTTGATGTGGATGTAGACGAATAAACGTACCTGGAGCCATGCGGGGAATGGGGCACGAGGCAACACAGAAACACGCCCGTCGTCCAACTTTTGGTGTTTCCCTTCGCCACATTGGTGTCAGAAGTGGGACATGGAGTGAATGGACCCCGAGCGAGTACCGCAACGTCGGCGGTTGCATGGAGTCACAGCCAGGGGGCACATGAATCCGTATGGTGCAGCGCGCTATAGCTGCTGGGGGGACGATGAGGCTGCTGTCCACCCTGCCTTGGCCTTGGATGGTTCAGGCAGGGCTCAGCCCAGCTGGAGGACCTTGCCCTGCGCTAGTATTTGCTTTTATTTGTTTTTTTGGGGGGGAGATAAAACAAATACATGTGTGGTGTAATCAAGAACTGCATTACAAACTGATAAGATAAAGAGGGTTTTAACTTGATTTTAACACCTCATGACATGGCTCCAGTCAAACTAAAGTCTACTCTTATTTTAACCAGTTGCTCAGGCAGACTAGCTTGTTGATATTTTCAGAGCTGACCTCTTCTTCTGCACAATATGTCCTGCCAGAGAAAACAGTCTCTCACATGGCACTGCTGAAGCAGGTGTAGCTAAGTACCTTTGTGCAGTATGGGCCAGCTTTGCATGGGCACATTTGTGTGCGGACCACCAATGTAGTGGACATGCCTCTATGCTGACATTGAGCTCTGCCCTGTACCTGTCTAGAGTTTTGTCTGTGTGCAGTGCCATCATCAGACTCTGACTCAATCAGTAGAAGAGCCATCTTCCTCTTTGGTGGCTCGGATTCCATTTCCTCTGTTGAGGCATGTGGTGCAGATTCCCTGTCCGTAAGTATCTCAGTCAGCTTTCACCACACCTCTGCCCTCTCTGCTCTGGGCAGGCACCTGAGGTCCTTGAATGTGGGCTCTAGAGCTGTTGCTACCTTAAGCCATGACATGTCCTCTGTGAATGCAGCCTTGAAGCGCACTACATAGGCAGGGTCAGCATCTGAGGCCTCCATTGTACACAAGAGGTGGCAGAGTGCAGGCAGCACCACAGAGCAGGACACATACCATGCAGGAGCTCAATGAAGTACCTACAAACAAGACAGAATTAATTCATTTAGATAACACCCATTTAGGGGACAGGCCTAAAATTGTTTATAAAATACAATAATTTATTATACTAATTGGATTTGTCATAAATTAAAATTGAAGAGGATAAGGAAATCACCTTACCTGCTTATGATGTCCAGTGGTCTCCAGTCAATACTTGTGTAGCTTGTGCCAATTCCACCGCTTTCTTTGTCTTTTCACTACCATGTGTGCAGGTTTTCTACCACATGAATCTCCTCTGTGGCAACTCCATAGCACAGCACTTCCTTGGTGGCTCCTTTGATTACCAGTGGCACTCACCCTGGGCCATACGGTGGGTTGCTTGTACTAGCTAGCTTATGCTCTGTTTATTCACCTGCTCTGGTATGACTGTAACGTCAGCATCTGTGTCAATCTTAAACCTGACTTATACTCATGTCTACAGTCCATGTATCATCCCCTGCATCTACAGTACCTAGTAATAAGCCAACACCGTCCTCAGAGATGGCATTCACTACACTGGCTGACTTACATACCGCATCCTCCATAATATCCTCTTTTACCACACTTGTGACACCCTGCGCAGGATACTTGACACATTGTAGGTCCCTGCTTCAGTTTAGCCTCTGTCTGTCCCTTATTTTTGAGCCAGCACCTCCAAGCGCCAGTGAGAACTAACGCGTTGCGACGAGTTGTGATTCTTCCCCTAAACCTTACCAGTTTATGAAGTTGGTTCGATGGCCTCTCCGTCACAAGACAGCATGCCTCGCCCCTTTGCACGCAAGCATGTGGTTCCATGGTTTCAGGAAGGGATACGCACGAGTTGTGCATAGCCTGCCTCGGGATCAAACATGCTAGCACGTCCTTCGACCCCGAGTTGTGCAGGCACTATTCCTCCTTGTCGGAGAAGAGTGTGTGTCGTGGCCACTCCAAGGGAGAACCCTGGTTTCTCTTCTCGCCACAACCGGACTGGGCCCAGAAGGAAGTGAGGGGGATTCGGTGGACCTGGATGAGTTCACCGCTAAGCTTACCTGTCCCCAGGGTGACGGTCAGGCTTCCCTGCCGGTTGGGGCCTTGCTCGCCTGCAAGTCTGGAAGAGGGAAGCCACCAAGCTCAGGCTGGAGTGGCCAACCTCCCAGGCGGAAGAGGGGGCTGCGAAGAGTCCGTACGACGGATGGAGACCGGCTCTCAGCCAACTCCCCCTTAAGCAGCCCATTCCTTTCGTTCCGGATGGCCCGGCGGAGACCAAGTGGTACTGGGGTAAGCCGCTGTCCTCAAAGCTACGATTGAGGGTCTTGTTGGTGTGGATGTCGTGGGGATGGAGAGCTGGGGTTCTCATCTCCTCCACCGGTGGTATCGGCGGTGGCCCACCACCATAACCCCTCCCAGTGTCTGACCACAGCGGGCCCCTCCTTCCTGGGTCAGCTATAGCGCTTCACCGCCTAGTATGTCTTACTTGGACATACTAGTGTCTGACGGTGACTTATAAGGTAGGGAGGCGGGACCCCTGCGGCCTGTCTGTCAATGACAGACGTGGTGACATTGGAGCTTCCGTGGTTAGGCACGCCCAGCTGCGCTTCCCATAGTGAGATACCTCACGCATATTATGAAAGAACCTTACGTTCCTTCACACTCTATACTATTTATGAGCGGGACATGGTACTGTATTCCACAAGAGCTGTATTTACGTACTCCCAGGACCATGCTGCTTTATTGCTAAGCCCGAAAGTACCCCTTTGACCCCATCATGTAACTCTGACAGTCCCTATACTATTGGCTTACACCACAGCGTGTGGCTCTTCTGCTGCAGTCTGACACAGTGCCACTTTGTGCACTTCAAAGTAATTGTGCTATTAAAGGATGAGCTGGTATGCATTCAATGACTGTTTGCTGTATTGGGCCTTGCATCCAAATAGCTCTCCTGACACTTGAACACTTCCACTAGTGAAACACAGCAATTCTTCTGAATTGGGAGGTGGCTATCAGCGAGGCTATCAGCTTTCTCTCTTTTTTTCTCCTGCTGAGATTATAATACTACACCCCCGACAACCACCACCTCCTCTATCTCTCTCTCTCTGTCTGTCTGTCCCCAACTCACACACACACACACACACACATACACATACACACACAGTTTCTCCCAAGTGTTTGTAGTCAGCTACTCTGTCCCAGCCCCGGGTCAAAGGAGGGGCTGGGTATCCAGAGAATAAACGTCCAGCGCGCCCTGTGGCCTGCTGGCGTGACATCAGTGTATCCGTGGAAAAAAAAGGCTTTGGTCTCACAGAGTGTCGCGATCCCGACGCCTGCCCCCCCCCCGACTCGGAGGGGGCAGGATTGTGTTTATAACACCACAACAGCACGCGATGTCTGAGCACACACACACACACACATTCCCACACTCACGCATCCGTCACATCACCTGACTTTGATGTTTACGATTAGAGGAAAGTCACGGCACTGCAGTGGCATCAGTTGTCTGGACTGAGGGTTCGTGTCGGGAGTGTTAATATCACTGTGTTCACCAAGAAAAACAACACACACACGGCCCCTTGAAAAGGTTCAGAATTTGTGGAATTAAGCGTAAACACGTCCCAAGCCCCCGGTTGGTTTCAAGGCGATCCGTGTCCACGTTATCTGAGCCCAAACGGCATTATGTCATTTTCACCTGCCTTTTCAGGAGACGCCAGCCGTGCCGCTCCTCATCCTTCTGACCTCTATCTCTCTATCTCTATATCTCTCTCTCTCTCTCTCTCTCTCTCTCTTTCTCTCTCCCTCCCTTTCTCTTCTGGTGATCCATCCTCGGATGACAAAGTAAACAACATCCCAATGACACGTTCAGAACATAATCTTCACATGCCGCACCATGCTGAATGACCTGCCTTATTACCTTACTACCTTATTAAGCCAAACAATACTACTTTCTGTCCTGACTGAGATGTAGCCGTTTTGGTTTGAGGCACTACTGATAATAATGTCAGCAAATGAAAGCATGAAAGAGGGATGAATAGGAAATGGAAAACTGGTCAATTCTCCAGATCAATCAAGGGATTTCCTGTGGTATATCATACATGTCATCACATTATCAGATGTTATATACAAGCTGTACAGCAAGTATCACTAAATAATGTATCACTTATCAAATACATATCTCACATTTTCCACCCCCTCTATTGACACAGCAGGTAGGCTAGCACCCCAGCCCAGCGGTGAGATCTGCCTCCTGACTGAGTGAGATAGTCAGGAGGCAGAACGTGCATATGTGTACATGCGCACGTGCGTGTGTGTTAGAAAGAGAGAGAGAGAGAGAGAGAGAGAGAGGAAAGTGACTCACCATCTGAAAGCGGCAGGAGCCGCAGAGAGCAGACCTCCGGCTGGGGATGAGCCGGTGGAGCCCGCCAACAACAGCCAAAGTTCATCATGTGTGGCGTTCTGTCTGGGAGGCTCTCTGGACCTCCCGCTCCACACACTGCCACTGTCAACACCGTCAACACAGTCTCCCATCTCTCAACCCTCGATTGTGG
>OMOU01019422.1:1488-13691 GCA_900312585.1 Malacocephalus occidentalis
GCCCAGGGGGGGGGGGGGAAGGGAAGTTAAGTATGCATGACTGCAAAAGTATACGCACCTGCGTTTGCTTTTTGTCATGGTATATATTGGAAGCCAGCAATTAACCGGGTGCTTTCAGTACCTTTTACACAGATAAATAAATAAATTGCTCTGGTTACTTTCGCCCTGGTTCACTTTCTCCCCTTCGGTCCCTCTCAGTCACCCTCCTCACTCGGTCATTGTGAGGTCCTGGCAGGGCGACACTCAGAAATAACTCGCATAAAAGACCAATCGGCAGCTCAGTCTCATCTAGTCTTGAATACAGGCTTGTGTTCACAATTGGGTGTACTACATGGGCACTAGAGGAATACCCCCTAGCTAGGGGGAGATGCAGATGGCAGCCAGCCTTTAGAGGCAGCCTTAAGTCTATTAGGTCTAAAATTATCTTCACAAGCACCGCTACCCCGACCTCATCACATATCAGCTGAAACAGCATATGTGAATTTCACACACACGCCTCATAAGACTTTCTAGATACATTTCAAGTGGATACTGGATCAACTGGATACTTTGAAGTTGCGCAATCTCCTTTGAAACCACACCACACTATTAACCGAGCTTTAGACGAGACTCTGGGTCCCTCAAGCAAGGATGATTTTACTGCAGTGTCTGTGCTGAAATGTCGATGTATTGATCATCTTATAGGAACAGGGATGTCCTGCGACTGCATCACGTATTACAGCAAAGGGCAAGTTAACCAGTACTTTTAACACTTCTTGTGTGGATGGAAGACAAGAAATTCATTTGTAATTCTTTCAAAATATTTTGCTTCTCAACCAGGCATTGAGGATGTGTACATATTCCTGTAAAATGCTGCATGGCCTCTAGGCTCTGGCTTATCTGATAAAGAAAATGCAAACAGTTCTGACTCAGCTGCCGGTTGGTAATCAATCTTCTCTGAACAGCTTTTCAAACGAACCTGTGTCCCTATAGTATTTCATCTTACAAAGAATATTAGCCACAAATAATGAAAGCAACAGCTTTGGATTGAGCCTATCAGCATCCAATGATTTCATAGAGAGAGTAGAAGCATGTAGGCAAACGCTGCACAAGATGCTTGATTAATTAGCCTAGCAGGGAACAATAATTGAATGGATAGACACACAAGTCTTTTTTGGAAACATCCAAGCTTGATAACGTTATCAACTGAGCGTAGATATTAGGCCGAGTTCAACAACATCTAAATAAACAAAACTCAAACAAAAAAGCCTAATAAAACTGTTCAGCCGGGGTCAACGTGAACCAAGTGGAAGCAAATGGGGAAGTACCAAGAGCACTACAATGTGGCCCAACGGCATTTGATCTGATCTGATCCGAGTTAATTTGATTGATGAGAGCATAACACTGCCATAACTCAAGGCTTTCAGACTTGTCACACAGTCTTGCACATTCACCATTCAATAACACACATGGGTATGGGGTTTCAAAAGGTTTCAAAAAGATGATTTAGTACCATCTGTGTACGGGTACTGCAAACACGAAGTCTAATTCTGGTTTGGAGAAAAGGGACACAATGACTTCAGCTTCAGGTGACGTGACTATTGAAATGTCCTTCATATAACACCACTCCCATCAGTTAAAAGGGCACCCCCACCAGAATGGTTCAGATCAGACATGTAGTGTAGGACCTATGGTATACATCCACACACACGTTTCACTGTAGAAACATACGTGGTAGAGGCCTACACAATGAAACTTTGTGATGAATGCTAGTGAAATGCCTGCCACCATACAAGTGGTCTGATGTTGTCATCGTCCTTGGCCCATAGGATTAGAGGGAGAGTCAGAAACACGTCCCATACACCACAGCATGAAATAATACGCATGTTCGTTCATGTCCAACTGTCTCAACGCGACAACATTGACGAAAGAAATTACGTGTTAATTAAACAGCAGGTAACCTTACAACTTCTGATAAATTCATCCGAATGATATTGCAAAATGACCGCGAAATAATAGACTACGTATGGTTAGCTAATGTATGAACTTCACTTTTTGCATCGCGGTTAGGACCACTTTATCGAAGATCATCAAGTAGGTTATATTCATTTTACACTTAAATGATAACGCAATTGTATCGATGACTAAAGCTAATGTTGAGGCTAGGTCCTCCGTCTTAAGCCACCCTTTGTATCGGTAGATGTGTCACAATATATCATATTAAATAAAGTCCACATGACTGTCCAGACACACGTCTCTGCTGAGTGGATGTGCCGATAGCGTTTAACATTGTCCCCCCTGTCATGCGGGGACAAGTCGGCATATTGGCGCAGTCCCTCGAGGTTACTTTCAACATAATTTTCACGCAGTAGAAGGGCAAAGATAAACAAAGCAATTACCTGAATTCGTATCCGTGAATACCCTTACAACACATGTTTAATGCTCCTTCCCCGGCCTATCTGTCCAGCAGTAGCATCGCAGCCCACTAAGAGATTGGATCATAGTAGAATTTTTTTTTTAACAGGCAGTTTTGAGTGACCGCGCAAACTCCCGCCCACTTCGAGCCTGATTGGCTGATCGCTTTTTCACTCTGGCAGAAATGCGTTGTAGGCATAGACTGTAAAGGATGTAGGCATAGCAACCACTTGTAGGCGGGCCTTAGATAATTTACCCAGATATCATTGGATATGTATTTGAATGTGTACGCCCATAGAAAAAGAAGGAAATAATGTGCGATTCACAAAAGACAAATAATAATTTGTGAAATGTAGACCTAAAATGTAATGTCTCATTTCTGACAACAATTCAGCAATAATACATGAATAATAGCTCAATATTTAAATGTTTCCACATGTTCTACATTTTATTTTAATTATATATAACCAATAGGTATCAGTTACAATATTTTGAATTGCATCTAAACAAATGCTAAATACAACTGCAGATACTTTTATATGTATAGTCAGGCCTATGGTCACGCTATTTACAATCAATATAAGAAGCCTGGCCTGAAAACATGAAAAGACCTCTTTTTGCATACAATGCCAACAGTGTTCTCCGGGAACCAAAACATTGTCATTGTTGTTGTGTTTTATGTCCCCAGGCAGGGGTTGTCTTGTGCGACATTAAAGAGCAACCCCTCCACTTGTATCCAGGTCACTATTTGATGTGAAACAGAGTATTCCTCAACACTCCATCCCATATTTCCCATTTCTTCAAGTGTTGCCTGTTCATTAGCAGTATCATCCATGTGAGATCCCTTAGAGTCACATGCTGCACAGCAGGTGTCTTGTGGTTAATGTCAAAAATAGTCTGACTCCAATGCATGGAGGGAGATAAATAATGATATGATACATGTAAACACATAGACTGTGTGTGTGTGTGTTTCTGTGTGTGCCCTGAGCCAGTGTGTTGCACTAAACACATGATCTGCCCAACTCTGACCTTCAAAAGGAACCAGCATGGTATGTAATATTAACATACATGAACATTTACCATTGTTACATCACCTGGACTCTGCATATCCCCATTGTATTACTCATATGGTAGGTTCTTAGATGTTGGTAATGCACTCAGAATGGCACTTCTGCTCTTATCCCAGCTATTATGCAGGCAACCGTTATGAAACTCATTCTATTCGCCTTGCAATTATGAATGCTTGAAACCTGCTCTATTGTTAACTTTATGTACCACGATATATTGCTGTGTCCTTCAACAAATGTACTCTTTGTAAGTCGCTTCGGAAAAAAACGTCTGCCAGATACCCTAAATGTAAATGTAAATGTTATGACCATATGAATGGCAACAACAGATGAAACCGAGCTCTGTTAAGACTTTGATTCACATAGAGCTTCCCAAAATAAAAATTAAATGTCCGTCAAAGCAACGGGGACGATTGGCTCTGTGGATCTTGCCACCTGTTACTCCGTGCTATTCTTGTCCCGTGTGTGTTGCAGACACTCGCTCATGCGCTTCTATTTGTCGCCCCCTGTTGACCCGTTTGAAACCGTCAACAAACTGCTGGGTAGTTTGTGAATTTCCACCTGAGATCCAATAAAGTACTGATATAAGATCAGCATTTCTGCATTATATTTTGTATTGTTAATTTTAATCGGCAAAGTAACTAGTAACTAAAGCTGTCAGATACATTCATGTCAGAAAAACGTATAATATTTGCCTCTGGGATGTAGAGGGGTAGAAGTATTACAAATACTCAAGTAAAGTACGAGTAAAAGTTGGCTGCTTCCTTTCATATCTCCGTCAGCGTCGGGTCCACTGGAGCATTGGAGCCATTGGAGAAAGGAGACATTAGAGAAAGGAGACATTAGGCAGGAGCATTGAAGTGTCGCGCTATTCGGCTGTTCACGGAAGCTACCCATCATCACATCAAAAATTAGACAACTGATCATCATGTCAACAATAACACTACTTGGGATTCATGCATGAGTGGACAGGAGGATGAGTGTGAGCAACCTTTGCCAATGTGATAAACACTGTGATTTCGTTTCAATTTGAGAAATTGCTCTTATACGGGTCCGCTATATTGCTTTTTCGTGTCGAATTCCAATGTTGGTAATTCATTAATATATTTCTCATCTAATATGGCCTTTTGTAGCGCATCTTCGGATGGTTGTAGTTTCACCACAGCAGACCCATAACGTCCATAACAGCCAGTGGAGCCGGATTCTCTGATCAGCGCGGTTGTCCTTTCCCTTTCCTGATGAATGATTTTGGTTAGGAAAGGACTTGGGTCGTTTTTTGAATGCGGCCAATGATTGCGCAACGTGAGCTTGAAGTGGGTACCCACTGTTTCCGTTTCGAAAATATCAGACTCATTTCCTGTCTGCCGAGAAGAACGTCCAAACGCGTTTTAACACACACAATTCATTGCATGGACCACTAACACAAATAATGGGCATTCACGTTTACATACTTACTCTTATGACTTCCTTAAATAATACAATCAAAAATACAATAACTAAGTGTAAGGGAATGAAACGTCGAAACTCCATTTATGTTTTGAATGAACACAAATCTCTCTTCTTCATCCGCCAGTGAACCACACAACCACCACCACCCCTCCCTCCTGTGTTTGACACTTACTCGTTTTGCACCACATGACCACCAGTGGGCGCACTTTCTCTATTTCTCCTGAAAAAGTGCAGCCTTTCCCTTACAGAGAGATACTTCAAAGGGCGAATATACTGTATAGTGTTTACATTCTCAATGACACCTTTTCATTGTCTCATGATACTTATACGTATAAATGAATTAAGAGAATGTATTCTAACTGGCTTAGCGCTCTCAAGCACGCACACACACGTAGGCACATACACACGCACACATGTAATGGCAATATTTAAAGAAGCCATCATGGATTGTATTTTTTCATCATGATTTGATATTATTTGGTGACAGTATATATATATATATATATATATATAAATGCTTTGGTCAGAGAAGTCTGTGAAATCTGTGATGTCACACTTCCTGACACTGATATATGTTAATGTGGTTCCAGTGGAGGAATGGTTTTGTGTGTAAGCAGGGCAGGCCTAAAGTGAAGGACCTCCCTGCCTCCACTTGCGTTGGCTGTCTGTAAAGCCATCACCACTTTAATGACACCGGATGGAGTGGCCCTCTGCCCTTTAAATAGGAGAGCTTGTGCGCAAACCTTCACCATTCACCAGGGAAACATAAAGGAGGCTTTCGGGGAGGTGAGTTACAAAGATTGTAATCCTGTCTGTCTTTACTCTTGACCTATGACCTATACATTCCTCTGTGTTTTATGCTTATTTACCGGTTTGTTTTGATTTATAGGGATAATAACACCTTTAAAGATGCATTCCTCTCTATTCTCTATTCTGAGCACTCTGTTGGCCACCACCATTTCATGTGTTGTGACCCAAAGTAAGTCTGACTTCAATATATCATTACATTTCAAGTAATTTCAATGGGATAATATAGCTGTGCTCTTTAAACAACTCTAAACAAATATTTATCATGAAAGGCCTTCCTGGAGGCCATCAAGGTTGCACGCTATATTTGCTTTGACATGAATGATTTCAGTTTAGTTACTTTTGTTGAATTACGTGGGGTTTTCAGGAACTAAATAGTTCCTTCAGTCTGTTCCTGTCTGTGTTTCCACTGTGGTCTAAAGAACCTGTGAAGATGGTGTATTATTGTGGATAGCGGATGCATTGAAAAATACTCCACATGCACCCCTACACACAGTCTATTCTACTCCACTCTGGTGGAAGACGAACCCTGACTGTTCAGTGAATCAATTTAAATATTGCAGCATCTCAAAATGTGTTCGCTTCTTGGCCCCTGAATGACTCCCTTCCTAAATCCCACTTTATTCTGTTTTGATTCTCAAATGTATTGTAAACGCCTTCTTTAAAAGGCAGTTGCAGGGGACGCTGCGGCATTGATTTCTACAGAGGCTACATGTGCCAGTGTGACTATGGGTGCTTGGCCCATGAGGAGTGCTGCAAAGACTACGTATCCCAATGCACCGAAAGTAAGGACAACACCTCAAGCAATGACGATGATAATCAGAATGATAACAATCACACAGCCGCTTATGGAGCGGTTAGATAAGTACTGATTTAAAATGAAAGAAAGAAGCTACTTTTAGACCACTTTAGATGACTTTGTTGTTGTTGTATTGTCTTATGCGGGAGCTTTGTATGCATATTTAGTGTGTGTGCGTGTGCGCCTGTGTGTGTATGTGCGTGCGTGCGTGTGTCAGGTCACTCATGTAAAGGGCGGTGTGGGGAGGTCTTTAAGAGGGGCCAGAGGTGCACCTGCGACTCCCAATGCATGAAGTTCAAACAATGCTGCCCGGACTACAACAGCCACTGTGACACCGAAGGCAAGCTCTCTCACTATCGCTCTTTCTCTCTCTCTCGCCAACACACCCTCAGCATGGTGGAGTAGTGAGGCTTGGATGCAGTCATCATTTGAATTGTTATACACAGGAAAGGACACACTCAGTCGAAGGAAGTTCTCTCATCCTCATCCGTGCAAGCGTGTGTGAATATGTATATTACAATAAACCAACAGGGATACTTTGGCGGACAAGATTTTAGAATGACTTATGTTTAAACCAAACACCAGCTTTGAAAAGAAAGAATCTTTGGAAGAGGTTAATTCTATTCTTATTTCCGCAACAGCAAACGAAGAAGCCGAGATGCAGCAATGGTCTCTCGGAGGTGACCCCTACCCACTCCTTTTACATGCATAAAAGCCATGTTAAAGATTTTTTACTGCATACTCTGATAAATATCAGGCTAAATGTGAAGCTGGCTTGCTTCACATTTAGCTTCCTGGCTTACTGGTTTGCTTTTTCTACAGACGACCCTCTGATTCCACCAGTTACTCCATCAGAGCCATA
Source organism: Malacocephalus occidentalis (assembly GCA_900312585.1). Lineage (NCBI taxonomy): Eukaryota > Metazoa > Chordata > Actinopteri > Gadiformes > Macrouridae > Malacocephalus > Malacocephalus occidentalis. The sequence continues at coordinate 8,867 of OMOU01019422.1, forward strand.
TGATAATTTCAGCAATGGTGCGAGAGATTATATTAATCTAGTACTCACATACATGAACAGCATTTGAATGCCCCTTTATTCACATTTGTTTTCATGTTCTCAGAATTTTATGTTCAAAACTTTCCGAGCCTCCCTGATGATCCTATTTCCAAGGAGGACCTTAAGCCCATATCTGTCCCAAAGAGCACCGGTGGCTTTGAGTCAACTCAAGCCATCCTACCCGACATTGAACCCACCAGCCTCACCATAGCATCCACCCAAGTCAACACAGACCTGGTCTATGAGACTCTATCCACAGTCTCCCCTCAGACAGAGATGTCTCCTACGGATTCTTCAGAGAACAATCCAACAGACATTTATGGTGTCCCCTCGTTTCCTGATCCATCTGACCAGAGCCCCACTGGTACAAATGCATGGGCATATTCATTTGTTTTGACTAAGAATATGGATTGGCTAGGGTGTTCATTGAGTCCCAATGTTCACAACCAAATCGGAGGCATTATTAATGCTTAAAAATGCACAGCTTGTTTGAAATGTAATATTGCTTCTTAACTTCCAGGTTCCACTGTTCCAGAGTCTGAACCTATAACAAAAGTCCAAGAAACAGGAGCAACATCAACCCCAGACTTTCCCGCTTCTACAGCTGTCTTTGAGGCCTCTGGAGAACCTGTTCTAAGCTCAACAGTCGAAACCGGGTCTATTTCCACGGAGGACACACCTGATCCCCAGACTGGACTGGAGTTTGAAGCCAGTGGATCAGATATAGTCAAACCCAGTGAGCCTGATGTATCTGAGGACGCTACAGCCACTACAGAAACAATGCAGCCAACCACCACCCCAGGACTCACCTCTGTGACCTCAACCTCCAGTCTAGATGCTAAAACAACTGTTGTCATGGATACCACAGGTGTCACAGAGGATTCCTCCTCCTCAGAACCAACAACTGCTTCTATCAGCACAACAGGTTCCACCCAGCCGACCACCAGCCCAGACCTGACCTCCAGTCTAGATGCTAAAACAACTGTTGTCATGGATACCACAGGTGTCACAGAGGATTCCTCCTCCTCAGAACCAAGAACTGCTTCTATCAGCACAACAGGTTCCACCCAGCCGACCACCAGCCCAGACCTGACCTCCAGTCTAGATGCTAAAACAACTGTTGTCATGGATACCAAACCTGCGACATCTAAACCTACCGCAAAACCCCAGGCCAGACCAAACCGCCCCGCACCAAACCGTCCCAGACCATCAGCAGATACACCCAGCTTAGTCAAGCCGACCACTAAACCAAAACCCAAGCCTGCAGCCACAGCACAAACAACTTTCCAAGCAGGCAAGCTGTGCACATTTCCCCCTCATGGCATTGCAAATACACGGTAGACATTTTAGCTGCAGATGTGATGCTGCTTGTGTGTGTGAATAACGATGATGGTATTCCTTCATACCTTTTCTTTTCTCTAGATGACAGGAATGATATGGACCTCTGCAGCGGTCGGCCCGTGGGAGCGGTTACCACACTCCGGAATGGCACAATGATAGTTTTCCGAGGTAAGTGCCAGGAAAAATATGTGAAGCCCTATACACGCCTTCCCAATTACAGCATGTCTAAATTGTTTGGAAAGATGACCGCAATGTCCCACTTATGTCCTCATCGTCATAGGAAGAGGCATTCCAATCATTGAGTAACCTTGTCTCTGTCTGTTATGTGTGATATATGATGAGTAGGCAGGAGCAAAAGCATTTAGAATACAAAGAAGTGAAGAAAGATGGACCATGCTGGCAATTCCATAAAATACTGGAGGCTGATCATTGATCTTTGGGACCCGGGAGCCCCCAAATGTATCCATTGAAAAAATACCATAGGGTTCTTTTACAAGCCCCCCAAACATAGACTTCTGTTCTGCCACCCATCACACTGTATACAGATTAGATGCAAGGACAGACACTGCTAAGCTTCAGATCCACAGCATGTGATCGCAAGACAAGCGAGTGTGACCTTGTAATTAATATCCACGTTTCCTCTCTTTTCAGGACACTACTTCTGGGTGCTGGACAGGAACAGGGTTCCAGGCCCGGCTCGCGCCATCACTCAAGCGTGGGGCATCCCGTCTCCCATCGACACCGCGTTCACTCGCTGCAACTGCCAGGGCAAAACATACATCTTCAAAGTAACTCTTTATCCTGTTCTTTTCATTGAAGATGCCCATTGGGGGCATACTGCATGTCTGTTGGGTGCAGCTCATGGTTTGTGGTTCAGGCTCAAAATAGTACTCATTTTAGATAGAATCTGATATTATACTGATGGACCTTCTTGTTCCTTGTCATGTTGTGACGCATGTGATCATGTGACTTTGGAAGGGTTCCTTGTACTGGAGGTTTGAAAATGACGCGGTGGACCCTGGCTACCCCAAGTTTATCCATCGCGGCTTTGATGGCCTCCGTGGCCACATCACGGCTGCCCTGTCTGTGCCCCAGTACCAGAGGAGGAAAGAATCCGTCTACTTCTTCAAAAGAGGTGACTGGATACGCCCCCGTTTCTTATTCTTTTAAACCCTGCCTTGATTTGTTTGAAGAGGATTCACCCGTATCCTCTGGGCTCTGCTAGGGGGATTGGTTCAGAAATATTCGTACCAGTTTGGCACCGAGTCGACATGCCGCAGGAAGCCCCAGCCTCAGTACGCGGTTTACACGGTCCGACAGCGTGTGGCACGGCAAGCGGGTAAAAACCCTTTTAACGAACCACATTTACTCCAAATACACAAGAATACACGGTGACGCTTAAGATGCCCCCCCCCCATCCTCCCAGTGTCTGTCCTAGAGCCGGCCATCAACATCCGTGTGTCCTGGAGGGGTTTCCCCACCAGCGTCACATCTGGAGTGTCCGTCCCCAGCCGCAGGGTGCCGGAGGGATACAAGTACTATGTCTTCTCCAGATGTAAGTTTCCTCACCTACTGAACGGAGGACCAAAATCAAACAGAAATAAAATAAATACATGCAGAAAGAAAAGAACATGAAAATAAATACATATGCAGAGATGGAAAAATAAATAAAATGCATTTAATTGACCAATAACCATTTTTTGTATAGATTCATTTTCATATATATATATAAAAAAAAAACGTATTTTCAGTTTCAGCTATATTTGTTCTTGAAACATTACCCTATTTATTCACCCAATTTTATAGTTGTAATTTTTCTGATGCTTGAGGCTTTTATTTCTAGATTTATGCATTTGTTTGATTGACTTGATTTGTCAGTTTTGGTCCTGACTAAAACTGGCTTCAATCCAACCTACAGTCCATCATGAAAGAGAGCTTTCAGGGCTAGACATTAAAACCACATGCAGGGTCATTTTCATTCAGCAAAAAAGAAAAAAGTGTTAATTACCTTCACCTCAAAACACGAGACATTAGTCAAGCATGGTCATGTCTGGCTAGAACCATTTATCTGGGGTGGAGTGGGTTCCAACTACGCCAGAACAGAGGCTGCTCTCTGGCGCGGGTTCCATGACACTGCCAGGGAGCACGCATCAGTCTGCTCTGTCGTGATTAGAGCAGATCCCGCAGACTCTGGCTGCCGCATCACTTAGTTCAGTTTGGTCGGTTCACCAAACAAAGGCTTAGCTCAATCCAATGCATCAGGGAGGCTTCTGGGATGGCATGTTTGTTGTAGCCTTAGCAAAACGCCAATAACCATCATCTTTTTATCTTTTATTTCTAGCGGCATACTACAACGTTCAGATGAGTCCGCAGAGACCCGTCATCGCTGTCCCTCTGGTCAGCTTGCAACCACAACAGAATTCGGCCAACGCCTTCTTCAAGTGCCCCTGAGATGTTTTGAACAGCAGACGACAAACTCTTAAAAACAATAATTGTTTATTGGTTTTTCATAAAAAACACATGGACTAGTATATAATAAGTCAACACAAAGTGAACACAATTAAATGGAACAGAATCTAAACATGACTAAAACTAAGTTTCAGTCAGAAATAGGCGGTCCTAGGAGCCAAGGTCAAGAGGGCGTGGTATGGGGCTTCATCTGGCAAATCGTCTGGGGCCTGAAGGTTGAGATGGAAATGCGGGGCCTAGAGGCAACAAAGAACTTGTTACAAAAAGTCCATAATAATGTATAGATTTGCATATAGTGCCTGTATGATGTGTGACGCAAGATGATAATATATCAAAATATACAAGGTGGTAATGTGTGTATTTCGCTTTTATTATTAAAATGTCAATGCTGAGTCAATTGCATGATGTGATTAATCCAAATTGCTGTCATACATTCAGTTGAGTTCATGTCACTGTATGGCCGCCATGTGACCTAGGACCAAGTCTATTAATCTTGCAAAGAACATTTAAAGAACAATCCAAGTAAAAAAATATATATATTAAAAAAAGAAAAAAAAGGCAGGTAGGTAAGTTATGTTTAAGTTTGATGAGAAAGTGAGCATCTCTCACCGCCTCTGTTCATGCGATCTATTCTGTTCTCGGTCCAGCGCTGCAACTGTCTCCCGGCTGCAGGTCTAGAGTGTCGAGGCTGACTGCTGCTCGTGTCTGGAATAAACACAGCGTGAGGGTCATCATGCTAGCACATTGGACTCGCTCCGTGATTGGCCGCTGGACTCGATCACCGCTGGCCCCCGTGAAGGGAATAATAACCTGCTCTGGAAGGGATGCCCAGAGGACCCGTGGAACCAGAGGAGGGCTCTTGGCTGGTGGAGGGGAGGCTGGCCTCGTCAGACGGCTGGCCCGGCTCCTCCACTTCTCCCTGGGAGGTCACAGAGTCCAGGGAGGCCTCTGCACTTGGCCGGCTGGGGGGGGGGGG
>OMOU01019565.1:2486-12609 GCA_900312585.1 Malacocephalus occidentalis
ATACATTATAGTTAAATATCATTCATTTTAACCACATCATAGTTCAATATAATTAGAAATGAAATTCCCCATATGTTGTACATGAGATTAACTGAAATCACCGCTATACAGTTTGTGTATTGTGGGACAGCAGACTATATTGTTCTAATTTACTCCTAATTTACCTGGAATAGAAAACAGATGGCAATATCGAAACGTTAATCGTAAATAATTCAGTGGGTAATAGAGAATATTTTACTGTTCCCGCCTTTGCGGTTGTTAATGCTGATGAGTAAAATCCTGGAAATTACACTTGGTTGGTCCCAAATGCATCTTCATTTGCGGAATGTTTTTATTCTTCAAAATATGATTAAAAAGCGACTATGACTTGAACTGTTGATAAACAGAGATGCAATCAATCCCCGTCGATCCGACACCTCGTCCCCTCTGACACCGTCCCTTCCTGGGCCCTTGGGGAGGGTTAATGGCAGCAGAATGGGAGAGGTGGAGCCCCACTGAGCCATGCTTACAGAGGCGTGGAGCCACTTTAATTGCGGTGGGTATAGCAATGAGTGTGCAATTTTTTTGCTGTTTTTTTTCCACCAAAGTGTCTGAATGGGGGGAATGCTAACATGATTAGCAGACATATAAGCAGGCAAAGAGTTTGCTCGGATTCCTCGGGAGGCATAGTGAGCCATGCTGAACTGATAGTACAGCTGAGTGTGGGACACGTTCTGACATGTGGGAACCACAGAGCAAAACAAGTCAATCAATTGAGTCAGGAGAGAGAGAGACACTTGAGAGGCAGAGAGAAGATGGAAATGGGGCTGTTTCAAAGTTTGCCATTGCTTTTCTAATACGATATTCTATGATAGTCGATGGGTTTGTGTGTGTGTGTGTGTGTGTGTGTATTTCTATTTGTATAGACATGGAAATTGAACAACTATAATTCTACATTACAGAGACAATTACTGACGTAGGAGTATACTTTATCTCACTCTCAACGCGTTGCTGTGTACCATTGGCATCCAGCATTCAGATAAATAATGATCCAGATAAAGATAACGGAAACAGATATTAGCATCATCTTCGAGGGAATCTCCTCTCCATCATTGGCATCATCGGCACCATCTCAGCGGTCGGGAAAAACAACACGTGACACGAGACAACACAAGAAGCGACATCACCACAATCCTCGATATCCGCACAATTACCAAAACCACAACCTCGGTGAGGTTGAACATCGGTGGGGAGCGATGTGTGCCGGCAGATCACTAAGTGGCCACACGAATGTCTGTCCAACAACTTCTTCCTGATCCGCACTTTAAGTGGAACGTTGGTAACTGTGGTTACTGTCGCTTGTTGAGTGGGGTGCTACTTCTGTAAACATACAATGCTCTCTCTGTCTCTCTCTGTCTCTCTCTCTGACTTTTTGCAGTCATTTAGGCTGTTGGGGAGTGATGTGCAGAGAAATAGCATTGGAAATGGAATCGTAGGGGATATAGGCCGGCCGCTTTTGTGGCGCCTTTTCCAGCACTTTCAGAATGCCAGGTGTCTGGGAAGTAACTAATGAGGACTGACGAGGGGGAAGAGACAGCTGAGGTTCAACCTTCTCCCACACCTGCTGCCCTCCGATGCCCACTAAACACCGGGAGTGATTATGCACCGTGTCTCCCTCCCTCCACCTCTCCTCTGCATGGCCATAGCACACATCAGGCAGCATTAGCTTGGATCCAACTGTGCTTTGTGCTGTGGCGTTTTTTGCAGCAGGTGCAAGCATGCAACCTCCGATTATGAGCGTCTCCTGGTTTGTCTAAATGGTTATGAAGAGGGATTTGACAACAGGACGGGATACAGCCAATAAATCAATTTTTGGTAATTTTCTACATTTATTTGATGCTTTTTTCTCATGTCCGTTCTCAAACAATCATATCAAGGATTGTCTTGAAATGACCATTACATATGACTGCATATGACTGCATACACTCTGCAGCACAACGATACCAGTTTGCACTGAATGACCATCGTAATTAGAGCGTGCTCTGTGTTAAAGAAGCTTCTGATGAATGTATATTCCAGCAAGCTTGCCTTTTTCGCCTCTAAATAAGTCTCTCTCCAATGCTATCAATGTATTTTACTGTATTGTGTGCAGCACAGGAAGCAATGCTAGGGCAAATATATATATATACTGTATATATACTGTATATATATATATATATATATAGCTTTCATTTATCATGTTCAATTAAAGTTACCATTGAATTAGAATGAGTCAACAGAAGTAGCCAGTGTCCAAATGTGTGAGGTAAATGCTGTCTGCGACAATTGACCTACAAATACTAAGTGGTCTATTAGATTCTGGAAATAAACACGCCCTCTGCTTAAGGACAACAGTTTGGGCAAAGTCAAACAAAACAACAACATAATGGAGATCACTTCATCACACTGCTTGGTATTCCACATGCTCTTAAAGAATATCCCTCACAAGGGCACTGATTTGCCAACATTGGACTGTAAAACTTCCATGGGCTTTTGCATTGAAAGCCACGAAAAAGCCAACTCCGAAATAATTGCAGGCATGCAATACGATCAAATCCCATCACATGTCAACGGAGATAGCAGTCGTCTCTCTGTCAGCCTTGGCTCTGCATTTACATTTTTTTTTTTAATTCGATTTTAAGGATTATAAATAATGTACTACAGATTTCCATCCAACTTCATGTGATCAATATACTATTGTAAATCCTTTTCACTGCATGTTGAGTTGTACCATATTCTGTTCTGATGTACCCAGTTGAAACGCCATACTGAAACACTATACAATGAGTATGTGATTCCCGAAGCAGGACCTCATTTACAGACCAGCCAAACTAATTAGTATCCCAACCGGCAGAGAGGATTGTTATTCGATCAAGCTTTTGAATTATACACTCAGAACACTCAAAAATCAATCACACTCTGGGTGATTCATTCGCAGTGTTAATGCAATTAAATATTTATCATATTCATATTAAAATACCAATGGCCATTGGTTCCTCTATAGAAATAGAACATGGTTGATCATTTCAAACTGCCTCTTCTCCCGCTCTGCATAATGCATACTGTTTTAGAAACGACACTTTCAGAGTAGCTCTTATAGCTTCTTTTAAATCCCGGGTTTTGGGGATAGCTTGATTGCAGAGTGAAAAGAGTCGATCAATGTCGATCACATGCCGCCCATTTGAACAACTTAATCAACAGCTCATCAGACACATAGATCCTCCTGCCTTTAGGCATGTGGTCACCATTTATTTTCCCATTCTTAATGAATCCCACCCTTTCTATGTAATGACTTGCTTACCCCTCAGAGGATACTGAGTCAGGGAGATTTCTTCACTCACTTGAGATCTCACCATAGGCGGTAGTCTGCTCCCAATTATGTCCTTGTAATTGTACCTGCCCTGTCATACTGTGTTAAGAGTCACAGTACTAGTGAATAATACGCATTAAACAGCTGACTCATCTGCATCCATCTGTATTTCAGTCAAAAAGAGAGAGAGAGAAAACCCCAGGCCATGGACACGTGACCTGTCATTTCAACACGCAAGACTGTGCGTTTGTTGAATAGTTTGTCTTCAGTGAGGACTTTTCAGAACACCTTAAAAACGATGATTTCACTGAATGTGCTCGAGGCAAACCCTATTTCATAATAGAAGATTGTGGTTGATTTAACTGTGAATAGACCAGTTGGGACCTGTTGTCAATGAACGGCCACAAGCAGCTCTTGTCAACAACCTTATACAAACCAAAGGCACATGAATGGGACGTCAGCATCGGACACATTGTCAATGCTAGACTATTAAGTCCACATGTAAGCTTTCGTTGTGGGCGTTTTTAGCAAAAGAGTTGAATGGAAAAGACTGCGAAATGATCTCTTACCTTCTCTGGCGAGGGAGTGGTTGTTCCTGTCCATGTTTTCACCTCTCTTCCAGAAACAGGAGCACGACCACCATTCGCTGTACGTGTACCTTTGCAGTGGTGGCTTCTGACAGCTATGGCTCTGGGCAAAGGAGGAGAGAGAGAGAGAGAGAGAGAGAGAGAGAGAGAGGGAGAGAGAGAGAGAGAGAGAGATGGAGAGAGAGAGAGAGAGATGGAGAGAGAGAGAAAAAAACTTACACAGTGACGACAAATCCATGTAGGCAAGTAATAAACTGTCGCGCCTTCATACCATTCAAAGTTATTCTTTTTTCTTTAATTAACTTAAGTTGGTGAGCAGGTGTACCCGGTAACGTATTGGATTTAGTAGTATGGCGTGAGTTCAGTGGACGCAACATGTAGTGTGTATTGCACCCACTGGGTGGCGCTACATGAACATAGTATTGAGCCTATAAGCGATTATTAATGAAGATCAATTACATTACTTCATCTGACACGGTATGTCTTACCAGTTTTCAAATACGCGACTCTAGACATACACTACATGTAATACACTACATACCTATTTTATTGTGTGTATTCTGTGTATTATACTATTTTATTGGGTTGGGTTTGTAGCATGTGCGAGATAAATTGACGAGGATTGCCTTGCAAACATTGGCAATAACTAAGATTAAAACGATCGAAAGCTCCAGTCGAACAGGGTGGATCGTTTTACTGGCGCGCGGCTCGGCCCCCCTGGGCTCGCGATACTCTCGCGATACTCTCGTTATACTCTCGTGATACTCTCGCGATACTCCCGCCTCCCAGTCTCCTTTCGCGTCTGTTGCTGATGGGCAGAAACATCAACACAGTAACCCGGGAAAAGGCAATGCTGGGCCGGCGGATGACTCAACTTTTACTAAACTACAAGTGTGATTGTAACTCGGGTTGTCGATTTGATTGCCGGGATACTTCGCGCAGATACCTCAACATGACCTGATGCGTGCTTCCCATAAACCCAGCGAGAAGTGACTATTGCTAGCCTGGAACAGCCCGCTAGCTACAGCTAGCCGGGCTAGCTAGCAAGTTTCCAAAGACAACGGTGAGCAAAGAAGTCTGAAGAAGTTGGTATTTCCCTCGCCACGAAGGGACACTCTTGAGTATGGACAGTTGAGACGATCGGATACTCATCCCAAAGGTAGGTTTTATACCTGTACTCGGTCATGTGGAGTTATCGTTTCCACAATGGTGCGGCGTCGGGGCTAATGTGAGCACTGGTGGCCGTGGCTATTGCCTGGGTGGCGGAGTGTTCCGGTAGAAGTTAAGTCGTGAATAGTTTAGATTCTTGACTCCACCGCCGTCACAAATGTCTTACCATTAGCCACAACATTCACCGTATATGTGAACTCCGTGTGATGTTTTAGTGTTACAACGTATGATGAGACTAGTGTTACTGTGAGCGGTGTGTCACCGAATCTAATTTGGTTGCGGATTATAGCCGTTTGGTTGACTCTGTCACTTTGTTAGCTCAGCGAGCGGCGGTGACTAATGTCCGAAACGGAATAATTTAAGTTGCAGGAGTCACAAGAGATTTCCGCTTTTTATCAAATAATGATACCACCCCCTGATCGCTGTAAACTTCACGATGTCGACCATTTACGTGTAGTTATTTTGTTGTATATATGGAAATGATAATGTTTAATATTAGTACCTATAAACAGTGGGTACCGGTAGACGTTAGCCTTTGGGACTTTAAGGATTGCCAAACCTCACCTCAATAAAATAAAACTAGAATTATGTTTGCCTTTTATGTATGGCCGATGGCACCACCTTGAAGTTATTCATCTTCCACAACACTGATTTTAGATATTGATTCAGGGGCCTTACACACACACGGCTGCGAGCTTCGAGACCGCTGACGTTTCTGTCCCACACTGCCGTGCTAATTAGACGTGTAAGCACTTTTGTTGAAGGCAAGTGTCCTGGTCTTTACAGAAGCAGTCCTTGTGTCCCCGCAGGTCTGACACGGTCACTCTACCCAGGCCCTGTCAGGTGATTGTCAGGAGTAAACCGGCTTGGCTCTGGGAACGCTTGCGGTGTGGAATATGATATGGCTGACTTGTTCCCGGTTCTTCTTCCTCCTAAAACGGATTGGATGTCCGTGTTCCTTTTGTTTTAGTATTTCGCAAGGTCACACTATTGTAGGAATCCTAGGTGACGCAACGTTACGACACAATCACGCAGAATCGGTGTGATTACGGCCAGTTCACGCTGTCTGGCCGGGGATGCATGACGTCAATCTGACCAAATCAGAAAATAATCGTTTGCCGGGTTTGTAGCAAAAAAAAATGCCACAGCGACACACACAATGCGTTTTCTTTCTCACTTTAGCTGAAGTTAACACTATTTCACTGTGTGTGTGTGGAGACAGACACATTCTGCGCAATTCTATACAGTCTGAATTAATCTGTGATTATTTCATTGAGACAATAATGTAACAATGACAAGTAATGTGTCGTGTATGCACTGTATGCGCAGGTAGGCCCAGGTGTTCTACCCTGCTCTGCTCTCCTTGTTGCAGCCCCTGAGGAATGTTCTGTTGTAGAACCTGTTTTTAAATAACAGGGTGAACTGCTCTGGACTGTCAACAATCTGTCATATGATTGTTGAATGAAGGATGTCTGTCCCAAATGGATTATTAACTCTTCTTCTACTCTGATGGCCCAGGGGAACGGAGTGCTTGAGCTGTTTACTTTGTGCATTGTATATCTATTTATGCAAGTTGAGCTGTGTGTTTGTTGCATGTACAGCCTGAGATGGCTCTCCACTTGATCGTCAATAGGATTTACTCTCAAACTTGTCGATGCAGGGTTTATCAGACGGGAACGTAGCCCATCAGCGGCCTCATTGTTTCGAGCAGAAATGTTAATAGGCTGACCCGAGTGTGTGTACAGTCGTGGTGATCACCAAAATAACCAGTCATTCGCTGTCACGCTAATGTTGAAACAAACCATCTTTACAGGCTAAGTTGTGTGAGTATCTTTGCCGTTTCATCCTGGCTAGGGTAGGAGGAGATGAGTTGCAAAAGACCCGCAGTCTCTCTCAACGGCTCTGCGACGCAGCAGAATGGCAACAGCGATGGCAGAGGTACGTCTCTAGCGTTCATGTGGTTTTTGGTATGCGTTGTTTTTTTATTCCGACTCAGTTTCCTGAAACGTCTTCCCTTTCCTCTTTTGTGTAGAGTTCACCGCTGCATGGAAAGCCCATTCTCAGTCAAAAACTGCCGTAAGTATACCAGGAACACATTGTCGGGTTATCGAGTTTACTTTGTCATGGCTAATGCCCAGGAGTTAATGAAATGCAGGCCGTCCCCGCCCCGCCCATGGGAAGTTTAAAGCTACAAATGAGACCCGCTAATTAGCTTGCATCTTCTACAGCCTCAATGCATTCAACCATCCCATAAGTCTGATGGTTGGTGTCTTTCTCTGTAGTTGCGGCACATAGAGAACCACATGGAGGCCACTCCAGGGACTGGGGTTCTGTTGGAGTCTGTCATGGACCCCAAGAAGCACGCCTCACGGAAGTTCAGCCGCAGAGGTGAGTTCCGTGGGGGTGGGGACATGAAACGATGACATCACTCCATGTAAAAATGTAGAACATTACTGTAGTCATTTGATTTGTCACCGACTCAAGTTGTTCAGCTGAAACATAAAAACGACAACAACACGTGTCGGCAGGTCATAATAATATGTCGACTACATACCATCTGATTTTATTATTATTATTTTTTAAAGTATGCATGTTGTGTACCGCATAACACATTTGATTGAGTGTGACGTGAGTTTGGTCTAGTGTGTGTGGATCTATGTTGTAAGAAAATGAAATCATGAAATCCCACCGTGCAAAAACTGAAAGATGAAAAACGAGCTTCAGCTGTTTTGAAATATCACATTGAATGCCCGGGTCTTGCTTTGTGCACCACCAGTTCATGTTAGGCCTCGTCCCGTCCATTATGAAACGAATGAATGAAGCCATTAAACATTGTGCCGAATGTTGAACGAGTCTTCTTGGCCCCGGCCCCCGTCACAGCTGGACATGGGGCGGAAGATGCGGGAGGCTCGTCCAAGCGGAGGGGCCACGGTTACCACAGCCCAGAGAAGAGCAGCTCCCGCAGCCCCCTGAGAAACACCACGCTGGACAGCAATGTCCGCAAGAATATCGTGGAGTTCAGAGAGCCACTGGCCTCCTTCAGGTATCGCCCCCGTCCACCGCCTCTTTCACCTTTCCTCGTGACGCGGGGCTTGTGCGTCCACCTATTAGGTTGGATCGCTTTGTTTAACGGTGGGGTTTGTTTTTGAGTGTGGAGATGTGAGAAGCCAGTGTTTCTACGTCCGTTACATTTGTGGGGAAACTTCGGTTGCGTGAGTTTGTGTGTTTTAGACTAATAACCCCTGAAGTTCTAAAGTGCACAAGAGCCCCTTTCAGAGAGCATCTGCTCCTGACACACACACACACACACGCACCCCCCCCCCCCCCACACTTGAATCGCTTATAAGCAGCAAGAGCCTTAAGCTATAAGTAAGGAGGGTTTACTCTTAAGCCAGTTGGAGGTTTCAACTACTCTGTTGTCGTCTTTTTGGAATACACTGAGCTTAATTTTATTCAGTTCTATATTTTAGCACTGTGGTCGTTCACACTTTGCCATACGCTGTAAACCTGAGATGAACAGTTTTACCAGGCGGTGCCCTAAGTTATTTGCGATTTCCCTCAGAATTAGCTTCAGCTTCAACCAACTATGCTCGGAGGCGCTATTGGCTAACCTGGACACTGGGACGCTCCCCGTGGTGGAGAGCAAAGACAGCCCTTCAGCCGGATTCATGATTTTTAGATATGACATTATCCCATGTAGGCCACGCGAATCACAACAATGTGCCATTGACCTTAATGCTGGGCTGCAAGCTATCGGCGTTGATGAAGTATTCATAGAACTATATCATCCCGTTCTCACCGCGTGGATCTGTATAAATGAGCAAATGGATGGATGATGCAACCTTTTCTCAGTACTGCCTTCTCGTTTGGCACTGCAGCTAATACCGAACGGCCAACGGATGAATTACAACGCGTCACATGTCCCCCCCCCACCACTGCCTTGCCACGAATAGCTGGACACGTATACTTACTGACTTATACTTAGTAAAAGTGAAAAAAACAAACTAATGGCTTCCTCACCACACCAGCCTAACCGACGTTTCAGTGACGTGACGTGAAGTGGTTTGGTGCTGCCCAGCTGGCACGGATATACAGATCCTTTCCGAAGAATTTGAATATCATGGAAACTTTTTTTTTTTTTCTCTCCCATATTTCCTTTGAAACAGCGAAACCGTCGTAGATGATAGATTCATTACACACAAAGTAAAGTATTTAAAGTATTTATGTTTTTGTTTCACTTTTTGTTTAACGTTTGGCTTCCAGCTCATAAAAACCCAGCAAAACAGTATTTCAAGAAATGAAATGTCACATAAGACCAACCAAAAAAACCAGTATTTCCAAAACAGAAATGTCGATCTTCTGAAAAGTTATGTTCACGCCTGCACTCAATAAGTTTTCCATGACATGTTTTTGGAAAGGATCTGTATATGATCTCACCGCTGTTGTGCCCACGTGATGGCAGAGCCGTTTTGTTCTTATAGCTATGAGCTAGTATTAAACTGTATAATGTCATTTAGCGTTCAGACCTGGAAGGGCTTCATGCATGAAAGGATGGGTTGTCACAATGCTACGTTTCACAGTAACATGTGCATGTAGTCCTCTGCAATGATACAGCATTTAGCCAATGGCGTAATTTGTTATTTAAAGTGTTTTTATGGAGGGAATTCTAAGAAACTCCTGATAGCCTCTACCCCAGTTTAGTCACTCCGAGTTAGTGGTAAATATTGATCTCATGAAATCTGCTTCTGTTGCAGGGAGGCCACCCCTCCACTGCCCCAGCCTTCACAGCTGGAGGCGTGCAGCATGCACTCGGTGCCTGTGCCATCCTTCACACCCACCCAGTCGCCCTTGGACCCCTCCCTCAGTCAGCTGGTCTACCAGAGGGACACCAGGGAGCGACGGACGGACCGCGACCTAGACAGCACACACTCCTCGGCTCTGGAGAGCACCGAGGTCCGCTACCTCAACGACCGCCTGGCCTTGGATGCCGTAAGGCCGCTGCCCGTCCAGGCGGCCCTCGCCACAGGGGGCGAGGACC
>OMOU01019591.1:2916-26564 GCA_900312585.1 Malacocephalus occidentalis
TGCCTTACCTCGTAGGACTGTGTGACAATCTAATGAAGGACGCGGTGAGGATACAGAAAGCACAGGTGGTGGTGGTGGCGGTGGAGATGGTGGTGAGGTCGGGGTTCAGGGGTTGTAAAGGAAGTGAGAGGGGAGGAGGAGATGCCAGACAGATGGATAGGCATATACATGAATGCAGGCAGACAGACAGACAGGACAGGACAGACAGGACAGGACAGACAGACAGAGGAGTCAGTGCAGGTACGTGAACAATGGGTAGAGATACACACTGTGACAAGTAGTACACTAAACTAGCTAATACTTCTGGTTTACATGTGTGTTGCAATATATGATCCAGGTCGGGGGCAGCCAGGATTGTACATAAGACAGCAAACATTCTTCTCCTTTCCTTGATTGTGAGCTATCAATATGATGTTTAATGCCCTACGCCAGGGGTGTCAAACTCGATTCCACACCAGCGTTATGTACTCTTTATCATATTACATAATTGCATCTGCATTTGGTGATTATTGGTTGTAGTAATAACTTAATTAATAACTAGCTATGAAAGCAGAAGTCTAGGAAACATAATTGCAAGCAGACATTCAAGTGTCCAACTATTGTACAATTTAGGGCTGAACGGGGAACACCGTTCAAGCCGGGAAATATAGTCCCAGTCAGGCCACCCCAGTCCCAGGGGGATTCTTAAATGATGCTCCTGATGGCCAATCCAGCCTGATAAGCAAGCTATATTCTTTGTGAGCTCTCGACATTCCTTGAGTTTGACACATGTGCCCTACGCCCTCTAGTGGCTACACACTCATTGCACTTTTGTGATGAGGAGAATTGGTTCAAAGAACATGCTTATTGCTATGAAGATACCATTAATATGAAGTTTTAGCTATGACAGCTGAACTTGAATTTATCATGAACGAAAAACAATGTAAAATTTGCCAATTTCACTCACTGGTAGAATGTGCTGTCCCTGCATTATCATTTCTGTGTTAAATTCCGGTGCCTTGCTTTCAAACACCCAGAAGTGAATTCTGTAGCGTAAAATCTGTAACTACGATTATACGTTTTTCACCGGAAGCTGTTCTCAAAGGAAGGACTGTGTGTTTTCATACATATGAACATATACAGTACATACATAAATACATGGATAAACAAACACAGAAATAACGCTTCATACAAGACAACAAAACCAACAGTTAAATGTGATTTGTTATCAAGACAAGGAGACTGGAGATTGTGGCTAAATCAGCTACGACTATGCGTACTCTAAAAGCAGGGTGGAGGCGGTGTGTGTGTGTGTGTGTGTTTGTGGTGGGTGTTTACCTCAAATTCCTTGGGGAAGGTGTTGGAGCTATGTAGTTCCATCACGTGCTTCACAAACTGCTTCACCGTCATTGGCTCATGGCCATCTGACACACACAGAAAGGGCAAGATGAATTGGGGGCGAGGCATCAGAAACAAAAGCAGAGCAGGTAAGTAACATGCAGAGGGTTGGTTAGGCTGCATTCAGGTTTGGCTTTAGGAAACTCTTTGCTAATAACGAGACTGTGTTCACTGTTTGCTATTTTGTCATTTAGTTGATGCTTTTATGTGAAGCCAACGTGTGTCTGTGTGTGTGTGTTTTTGTCTCACCTGTGGCCAGGATGACAGGTGTTGATGGAACCGACGTTGTTTTCGGAGGCACGTTATCATCGGAGTAAAAGTTGGCCGTCTGAAAGCAATTCCTGTGGAGAAAGAAATGGAGGAACGTTCTGTAATACAATTCTACACAGTAGTGATCATCAAAATGTACCACACTGTTGTGTGTGTGGCTACATGCATGTGTGTGTATATGTCTGCATGTGCATGTGTGTGTGTGTTTGCATGTACGTGTTAGTGTGTGTGTGTGTGTGTGTGTGTGTGTGTGTGTGTGTGTGTGTGTGCGCGCGCGTGTGTCACCTCCAGTAGATGAGGATGCCCACCAGCACCAGCAGGCAGAGCACGGTGAGTGAGGAGACGACTGCCAGTGGGACAACCGTGCGGCGCTCCCGCTCCAACACCTGGACCCCGCCCACCCGGGACTCATGGCTGCTGTTACTGGCCTCTGGACACACAGGGAGAGAAACACAGGGAGAGGGGGAGAGGGAGAAGGAGAAAGAGGGAGGTTGAGGGAGAGGGAAAGAAAGACAAAGAAAGAGACAGAGGGAGGGGGAGATAGAGAGAGACACACACAGAGAGAAAGAGGGACAGGGTGAGAGAGAGAAAGAAACAGAGAGAGAGAGAGAGAGGCAGGGAGAGAGCGAGAGAGCGAGAGAGCGAGAGAGCAAGAGAGAGAGGCAGGGGTGGAGAGAATTCATAAAGATTGTATTTTCCAATATACTTCGACTATCTAATGTTGTGTACCACTAGCGATATATTGCTGCCTGACAAATCTACTTCTTTTAAGTCGCTTTGGATAAAAGTGTCTGCCGAATGCCCTAAATGTAAATGTACATTTAAATGTATTGACTGGTAGCTGTAATGTAAGCACAGCCAACAGGGGGTGACATTGCACCGCGGCAACGAAACCCACCAACAAAAATCCATCATTCAGGATGAGTGTCTATATGCTCTAATCACAAACCACATAAATCAAATGCATCAGTCACTTCTCAGCCAATCAATGTAAACTAAATCACCAGTGACACCGTGATCGCCGCCTCGGTAATACATTAACTCCCCCACGCTCATTAACTGGCCGATGACAGAGAAAGCACCACAATTACATGACATAACACCTAGCCCAGAGCACACACACACTGACACACACACACACAGCAGGTTGTATGTGGGCACACAGGCATGCTTCATGATTAGCCCATTAAAATAATAAACCAATCACCAACCATGGCTCGATTCCTGCTGACCATGTGACGTCAAGGCTGTGAGATGATTGGACGTAATGAGGCGATAGTGGGGCTTCTTGTATGTTGTTACGTGGTTATATTTAGTCAAGCACCCCACATCCGTTGCTTATTTAAAAATGTTTGTTCATGGTTGGAGCAATGTTCAGAAACCCTGTTCCCTTGTCAGGTGTCATGTGTCTCGTGTTTCATTTCCCGAAAATGCAGAAGTTCAAAAGGTTCAAAAGGATGATGATTTAGAAGGAGTGTGAATCGTGAACAATGGAAGTCAGGATGTGAAATAGTTTAGCACGATTTAGCGAAAAGGCTGCAGCAACCCGGGGGAGATAGCTCCACTCCAGATAAAGATAAAGACTTTTGCTAGATAACCGTTACCATGAGAAATGTTGCTAACTAGCCATTAGCAGCTATGCTATAGTTTGTAGCATGATGCCATCTCTCACCTGGCAAACCGGTAGTGACCAGGGTGGGTTGGCTGGTGGCCTCGACGTGTGTTTCACTGACTGCATCGTCAAAGTAGACGTCTGTGACCTGGAAGTCGTCCAGGGGCGGGGTGTGAAGGTCCGACCGAGGGGTCGGGAGGTCGCCGCCATTGGCTTGTTTTGCCCCAGTCTCATCCCAGGTCTGTATCAATGGAGATGTGGCAAGCATAGACCACACAGAGAGTTATAAAAGAGTAATAAAGAGAAATAAAGTCAAAGTCAATAAAGTAAGTTATGCTATAAGATATAAGATAAGTGAGATAAGAAAGTGAATCAAAGCATTCAGAGGTTAAAATTAATCTCTGGTTAGGGATGCGGACCGGAAGTTCTGGCAACATCGCAAGCGACGCCTCCTCTGTGATCCGCCGGCGAACCGTTGGAGGCTCGGCCGTCTTGGCGACGGGAAACAGGAAGCCGGGCTGCTCCGTCGCCATGCTGACCCAGATGGCGCCATTGCCGGCGGAGGCTGCGCTGGTGTACGGCCGGTGCAGCGGGATCCTCTGGTTCTGGTCGACCCACGTTCGGTCCGGCATCCCAGCCACATCCTGTCGCCTGGATCCGTTGCGCTCCGGGTTGTTCTTCTTCTCCGTATTTTTCCCGTCGTACATGGCAGGGTTCTGCCAATCCAGTCCGATTTCCCGCAGAACCCCTGGTGCTGCCGCCGCAACAGTGGTGGTGCTCAGCAGGACCGGGAGGTTCTGGCTCGGGTCCCGCTCACGAGCTTTGTCGCGGTCCCGGTCCTGGGGGTCCATGGGGTGGTTCTGGTAGACCACGGTCTGCTCGACCAGACTCTCGTCCTCCACCGGCGACAGAACCACCGCATTCTGTTCCTCTGCCTTGCTCTTCTTCTGCCACAGAACCTGCAGAACAACAGGGGAGAGGAGCACAACTGGGGTGGGGTTTGGTCTAGGGATGTGGGTGGTTGGTGGTTGTGGTTACCAAGACAACAAGCAAACAACAGGGACCATCCAACATGGCCTCCGGGCAAACTGCACACATATTTATATTGCGTAGCCACCTTATGCAACCGTCCTCTTGTGGTGGCTTTTAAACACTCCATTAATGCATGCCGCAGGAAAATAGGACAGGGAGAAATGAAGAGCAAATGAAATCTTGTGTTGCATGTCACTTCACTTCTGGGACTCGGATATTACTTATAAATGTGCTATGATCGTTTGTGCGGAAGCAATCAATTCCAAGGAAGGACACTTGTTTAATTTGCTGAATGATCCCACGCTGGAAGAGCAGTTAGCCATGATTAATCAGGATTCTTTTTTTAATTAAAAGCGCTAGAAAAGGACATACGACACAACAAGACACACTAGATGACACACTACACTGTTTAAATGGTAAAACATCTGGTGAGACAGAGACAGAAGGAGATAGAGACAGAGACAGAGACAGAGACAGCGAGAGAGACAGAGAGACAGGCAGAGACAGAGAGAGAGACAGACAGAGAGACAGATGATGGTTCCTACCTGCTGGTTGTCATCTGCTTCTGAACCCATGTCTGGGTCAGAGTCGCTCTCTGGAGGAAACAGAGGAGAAATCTCCTGTGTTGTCAAAATGTCTACTACATGAAACGAGTGTGTGTGTGTGTGTGTGTGTCCGCGTGCATGCATGCGTATGTGTGTGTGTACCGGGGTCCTCCAAAGGCATGTCCACTATGATCTGGTCGCTGGGGCGTCCAGTGAGCCTGTTGGTGCACACGGCCACCACCTGCACCACGTAGCTGCTGTTAGCCAGCAGGCTGGAGATGATGGCGGCCTGTGAGGGACAAAACACATAGCACACAGGTCATAAGACCTGAGATATCCATCCATCCATTCGCTTCCACTTATCCAGGGCCGGGTCACGGAGGCAGCAGGCTAAGCAGGGCTCTCCAGGTGCACTTCCAGAGTTTGGTTCCAGAACCGGCGCTGTGCGTGGAGGTGAGCTCAACCATATCCAGTTGGTACCGCTCCACTTCCCGCACCAGCGAGGTGACGTTCCACGTCCCTAGAACCAGTCGGCGATGCCGGGGATCCGCACGCTCATGACCCCGCCTTTGCCTACCGCCCGGTTTACATTGCACCCGACCCCAATGACTCTCCCTGCAGGTGGTGGGCCCACAGAGAGGCGGCTCCTTATAGCCTTTTCGGTATTGGCCTGGCCAGGCCCTGTGGATCCAGACCCGGCCACCAGATGCTCGCCAACGAGCTCCCTTCCCAGGTCTGGCTCCAGGAGGGGGCCCCAGTTGCTCTTGTCCGGGCGAGGTGACTTTGATTGTGGGAAGCCTTTTCATTGGGGTCTTTAAATCGTTCTTAGTCTGGCCACAGCTCCCAGGTTCACTGGGGCACCCAAACCCCCCCACCACGGTAAGGTAACAATTCTTTGGGGGGGCCTGAGATAATGATGATGATAGAAATGAACTATGTTTTGTGAATGACATGATATCCACTTGCAAAGGAACGCACTCTCTCGCTCTTTCAATTCAAAGAGCTTCATTGGCATGGGAAGCATATGTTTACATTGCCAAAGCAAGTGGAAAATAACAACAAAAGCAAAACAAATGTCTGTTCTCTCTCTCTCTCCCTTTCCTCCTGACTGCTCACCCCTCATAAAAAGACCATATGTATATTTATAGAAGTTATATAAGATGTTAAAAAGGAACCGAGGGTGTTCCTTTCTAGCAGGAACAATAACCACTAAAACCCTCCCCGTACCACATCCTGGTCCCCGTCGGTGCGGTACTGGAGGCGGGGTTGGAGCGGCGCAGGTCCCGCCCCCTCCAGGTTCTGGTAGGTGACGGTGTACCAGTCGATGGTGGTATCGTAGACGGAGCGTGGCCGCTCCCACGTCACCACGATGGTGGTGTCATTCTGGGGCTCCGCCTGCACGTTGACCGGTTCTGAGCTACACACTGGGGACGGGGAGAGAGAGGAATATAGGGGGAGATGGAGAAATAGAGGGGGAGATGGAGATGGAGAAATAGAGGGGGAGATGGAGAGGGAGCGAGAGAGAGGAAAGAGGGGGGGTAGAGGGAGAGAGGGAGAGGGGAACGAGGGAAGAGAGAGAGGGAAAGAGGGAGAGAGAGAGAGAGAGGGCTTTCATGTCATGATAGAGCTGTAGTTCATTGGTTACGATAAAACTAGAACCAGCTTATTTGTACTGAGTAGCAGCATGTGTGTGTGTGTGTGTGTGCACACGCCAGCTTGTGCCTGTGTCTTTGCACGTGCACAACGCGAATGTAAACGTGCACGTTCATGGCTTCTGCTTAAAAGAGAGAGAATAAGAAATCACTCACTTTTGATATGGGCTCTAGTGACCTTGGCACGAGTTGAGGTGGTGAAGAAATATTAAATATGAATGACAAATTAAAAGTGTGTCACGGCAGAAGGGGGCGGAGGTGGAGGTGGGGGGGCGGAAAATTAATGGAAATTAATTTACCAGCTTATGGCCTGGACAGGGTGAGGGGATTAAAGAGGCATGGCGAATAAAGTAGTGAAAGCAATTGAATGATTTGAGTTGTGAGCCGTAAACCTTTCCTCCTTTGCCAACACACCATCTAGTAAAGGATTATCCGTAGTTGTTTTGCACATCTCTCTCACCGGTTGCAGAATCCTAACCCTAAGCCCACTGTTACATGTAGTTAATTATGACATACATAATATTATTACACGTCACGTACACGCCGTAACAGGCCGCTATGGCCTTCATGACTACCCTGACTACACTGTAACACTCACTGCAGCACTATCGGGTCTAACATGTCACACTGTAAGGTGAACCATAACCTCAAGTAACCCTTGTGGGCAGAGCAGGACCTACCGGGGGTCTGGAGCTCCTCCACGCCGGTGTACGAAGAGAACACCTGGCCCATGAACTGCTTCTGCTGCTCCCTGAAGTTGTTCTGCAGGTAGTCTGTCAGCATGACATAGCCCGCCTGCTCCATGGTCATCACCTCGCAGAACACCTCCAGCTGGGGCCGAGAGACACCCCCACACGGAGAGTGGAGGGGACAGAGGGTTACTTACAAGGAAACCAGACTGAGAGGCTGTGTGACGATGATGTATGGGGGCGATCGCACCAGCTGATAGAGACAATGACGGGTGGTAGAGCGAGAGAGAGATAGAGAGAGAGAGAGAGAGAGAGAGAGAGACTGAGATGGTGAGAATGGGAAATTAACATTCATAAGGAGTGAGAGAGACAAGTGTGCAGAGAGAGATAGAGCGAGTGAAACACCTATAAACAAAGAAGAGGAGGAGATTAGCAAAATATAATTTGTCTTCCTTTCCATGGAAATGATATGTTTAGTATTCATGTGCGGTGCTTTAACGACCAGCGCAGGCATCGAGAACTATGCTTGAATTAAAAGTCATGACAAAACGCACACAAAGGAGATGGAGAGAAAATGGCTGACAGAAAGACAAACTGATTACCAGACAGACTTAAAAACGGAAGAGACTGAGAAAGGGGGAGATATACGCACACAAAGCTAAATGTTACGTTTGCATTTATGTAGCGCTTTTATCTAAATGGCTGTAAATCATTAGGTGGTGCCTTGCTCAGGGACACCTCCACACGCAGAGCAGGTAGGGTTAGGGTTAGGAACCAGCAACCTTCCTTTTCCCAGACAACCGTTGTACATCCTGAGCCACTGCCCCGCCACAAAAGTTGAAAGACACAGTGAGATACAGAGATGGTGAAACAGAATACAATAATTCTGTCATTGAGAGGTTTTGTAAAAATAATACATGATCTCATCATGGCAAAAGGAAGGATGAAAAAGAGACAATGAAGACAAAAAGTGAAAATAAATGTGCACATAGAAATGATTCCTCAGTGACAGACAGGCATACAGAGAATGGAGATTGGTGCACACACACACACACAGTGCTGCCATATTCAGAGATTTCTCAAGCAGAGAGCAAATTGCACCTTCAAGATGGAAAGGGCAGGCAGAGAGAGAGAGAGAGTGACAGAGAGAGAGAGAGAGAAAAGGGAGGAGGGGGTGTGCCTGTCTGAGTGCATGCATGTGTGCCTGTGTGTGTATGTGTGTGTGCATGTGTGTGTGTAAATATATGTTGGCAAACAAAAACAGCAGATTGACAGCGAAGCCTCACTTACCCCGATACTGTGAACATGAACAATTTCACACACCCACACACACACCCACACACACATACAGACTTCTTGGCCTCATACTTTCCTCATTATAATTGGAACTATGTAACTTCTCAAGAGACAACAGTCCACAGACATCAACATATCGTAATTAAAATCTTCAATTAAACTGTGTGTGTGTGAATGTGTGTCTCGATATACCCCTGGGATCAATGTTTACTCCTCTTTCGAAGCCAGTTGGGATTTCCACCTTAAATAGGTTTCCAAAAGAACTCATTATCATAGAATACTTCTCTCCAGACTCCACAGTAATAGAAGCCTTTTCTATATGGGGCGGGGCAGGGCAGTGGCTCAGGGAGGTATATCACAGGCTGTCTGGCAACTGGAGTTTGGTTGCTGGTTCCATCCCTTAGACTACCATGATAATGTAAGGTTTTCTATTGACCATGTACTCACAACATGAACCTAACAAGCAATTGATTATGTGGTCGGTTGAGAATACAAGAAAACTCAGTCTTCAGGCACGTACTTTGGCATCCATTATTAATTTAATATTCTGTTCTGTTTCACCCAGAATCCTGACTCCTAAAGCTGGCAGTGGAGTGAATGACCACAAGCCAAATTTGATTTTCTGCAGAAACATTGGCTTCGGCCAACGCAAACAAACAGAGTGCTATCTAGCTGTTTTCTCGTCTATTCTCCACCAAAATGAACGTCGCTGTGGGTGGATTGGATTGGTTGACCCCCGCTGACCTGTGTCTCAGAGATGGCCGCGGGGTGCTTGAACACTATCCACTCCACCGTCTCAGAGCAGGGGGGCGAGGTGAGCGAGCCGTTGTAGATGTAGTATTTGTCCGTGTTGGCGGGGAGCAGGGACCGCAGGGTGAACGAATCCAGCGTACCTCTCTTACCTGGTAAACACACAGAATTGGGATTGGTGAATTTCCTGGCAATAGGCCAGGCTCAGTTTTCTTACTTCCTTCTCTTGATCTCTTTCTCTCTTTTACAACTCGTTCATACTTGTGTTAAAGGATATTCATTTTGCGTCATTCTTTAAGTCAAGTTTGAGTCGTTTAGAGAAAAGAAAAAAAGGGAAGTTTCCCAATAGACTCTTCCAGATTCTTCTTCAACTCACCAAACCTGCTGACCGCCTCAACAGCCTCCATGATGGGATGAAGGCTCTCATTGTCCTCCAGGGTGGTCTGTAGATGACAGAATAACAGACTTTTATTGTCACTCTATTAGACTTTACATACAGACTTTTATTATTTTGTTGTTATTATTCTTATGTAGTTGTTATTTTTGAGCAACCTCTGGCACAAGAATAAAGCTCTTATCTGATCTTATCTTACCTCAAACAAAATAATCTATGAAAATATCTAATATAACAGACACGTTATGTTTGCGTTGTGATCTGGACGGCGTACCTCATAGAGAACGGCGAGGGCTGCAACCCCACGGCCCTCCCTCACAGCGTCCTCCAGGCTCTCAGACCGCTGGGGGTCATAGCAGTAAATCTGCATCTGTACCCCGGTGGAGACAACACAGCGATGGGGAGCTCAGCAAGGCCCCGTGGGTTTGTTAACGCAAAGACTACACAAACAGCTGGATGTCTGACGCGTTTACATTTTTCCCACATATATACCGTATTTTTCGGACTATAAGGCGCACCGGATTATAAGGCGCAATATCAATGAACGGGTCTATTTCGGATGGAGAGATGACGCCTTTTCATAAAACGGAAGCACCAAGAAGGACCTCCTCGAAAGTCGTTGATCTTCATGTCACGTGCTACCGCTGTTGCCTTGAGTCGAATAGAGACTGTAGAGACGCTTCTACCTGCTGTTCTCTGTTCAATAACCCACTTGTTAGGGCTGGGTGCTGGGGACTGAAACGCACGACACAGGAGATGAAGGGGTTAATGCGATTTATTATGGCTCACGCAAACAGGGATATGATGTTCGTGAGCAGGAGATGCGTCCGGAATCTTAGTCGGGAGGACACGGCGATGGGTTCGGGAGGACACGGCGATGGGTTCGGGAAGACACAGCGATGGGTAATTCGTATGGTTATCCCTTGGGAATATCTGGCCCCGACTGAAGGTGTGAGCTGGGTTTTATAGACAGAGGGAGGGTTGATTGTGATTTGGAACAGGTGTGCATAAAACCGGCCGTGAGCGCGAATCGATATGCTGGGGGGGGGGCGTCACCCTTGGGGGGCGTTGCCTTGCCGACGCGAGCGGAGTGAGAGGCAGAGGACGTATGTTGTGGCAGAGCCGTAACACCACTGTTCAATTTTGTCCTCTTAATTGTGGCCATCTCACTTTGTTCCCTCAAAAACTCTGTTTGGTCTTCTTTACTTGGCGCAGGTCATCTTCTTGCTTCCTCCACTTCCGTACCATTGATTCATTAATGTTGAATTCTCTCGCAGTTGCTCTATTCCCATGTTCTACTGCGTGACTGATAGCCTTCAGTTTGAAATCCGCTTCGTAAGCATGTCTCTTTACAGGTACCATTTTGGGGTCCTTATACACACACCATAATATTACCGGTATGTTGCGAAGCACAGTACGTATTACTCCGCGAAGCTAGTATTACTCCGCAGTAGCCGCAATGCTCCGACAATCCATCAAGCGGTGCGGCTTCGTAGCTTACCAAAGTCGTACTAAAACATTTTGACAGATTTTTGAGCGCCGTGTACCACATAAAATCGGTTCAAGGTCAGTAAGCACAAACAGAATTAATACATAAGGCGCACCGGATTATAAGGCACACTGTCGATTTTTGAGAAAATTACAGGATTTTAAGTGCGCCTTATAGTCCGAAAAATACGGCATACATACATTGCCTTAATAACTACAGACTAATATGCACTGCCAGATTAACTTTTTCTATTGGACCTATGGGGCTATAATATAGTTTTAAACTGCTAAATCTGAATAAAAGCTGATGCCTTGGATCTGTAGGTGCATAAGAACATTTAAACATTATTAAAATTACTTCAATAGGGAGAGGGGGATGGAGCGAGACAGACAGACAGACAGAGAGAGCGAGAGAGAGAGAGAGAGAGAGAGAGAGAGAGAGAGAGAGAGAGAGACAAAGAGAGAAAGGGGAGGAGAGAGAGAGTGGGAGAGGCAGACATATTTACCTCCAGGGGGTACTTCATGCCGTTCAGGCTATGCTCGGAGCCATCGGAGCTGGCGTTACAGCGCCCCCAGTGGAAGGAGATGGTGCCCACACGGAACCGGCCCGTCAACCCTCCTCCACTCACATAGAAGTCCCTGTCCACACCGATGGTTACTGTAAGGAACACACACAGATGCAAAGATGTTCACACAAATATCATTGAATTGAAATGATCCAATCATTGGAATCATGGATCATGTTGATTTGCAGTACAAATAAGAGAAACATTTGGAAAAATTGGTTTTCCACATTTCACCAGGGAACGGTTCCAAAAGTCCAGTCAGTTGCTAAGGAAGCCATACATGACGTATCCTAACGAGACACGTCACCTTTTAATGTGAGTTCATCTCAGCTCAAACACCTACAGCTGGACACCACAATGTCAAGGAGGAACCTTTCACATCAAGTCGAGTCAAGTTGAGCAGTGTTGGAGATGCGAAAGAGAAAGGGGAGTGTGTTTTAGTTGCTTCGGGTTATAATATAGCAACTGCCTTGGAGCCCCACACTGTCCCACAGTGTTCGGGAGTACTCTAGTATAAACACAGTTCTTTTAGTGTTCAACGGCCCATTGTCTATTGTCTTTGACACTGTTTGTTTCGTGTGTCGCTGCCAACCCCATGCTCAATGTGTGTACTGTTTAGCTGCAGGGGATGGGATGCAGAACTTAGCATTGTATTTGGGGTAGAAGGAGAGTTTAGTCTGGTGGCGAGGGTGTCAAGACTCACAGACTCCCTCTTTTTTGGGTTTGGGTTTGATTCCCAACATCCGCAGCCTAACCGGTAGGCACCCCTGAGCAAGACAGCCCCTCACCACTACCTGCTGCTTGAAGAGGAACTTTGCTGACTGCAATGTTTAGCTCTCCTCCATGTTGCTAGCATCCAGAGACTTTTGTCTGGCCAGATGATGCCATCTTACCGCAACTCCTGGGGTTGGGGTAAGATGATCTTGCATCTGCGCTGAGCTGCACCCCAGGGACCCAGAGAGCATCGGCAGCAACAACAACAACTGCAGGCATTTGTGGCAAAGTTCCCCTTTAATGACACAATTTGAATTAATTTTAAGGTCTCACAGAATCCTTTTTTAAGTGTTGACCAAAAAATGTGTAAAAATTAAATGACGGTAATCCATCAAGTAGAATCAAGTAGACAGGAGAGCAGCCACAGGATTGTGGTGCCCAGTTTGAATGTGTGTAGTGTGCGCTCAAGGTCATATGTGTGAAAGTAAAGTCCAACTTCTGAAGCAGATAGTCCCACAGAGTCACCATGATGAGCTCGATCTACATTTGACCCAACTGTGGGAACGTGTGGTGTGTGTCGTTGGGCCAGGTGAGGCCAAATAAGCCAGCCACCAATGACACACACCACACATTCCCACATGACAATTAATAAATACGGATAATTAATAAATGTCCAATTTCCTCTCCACTCTCTAAGAGGAGCCTACCACAAGTAAAGATGCCAAGGGCAGCACCACACACACACAGACGCTCAGACACACACACACATACAGAGCAGGATGTATGCTAATAAGATGACACTAATAGTGGTTAATTTCAGCGGGAACATAAAACAATTCTCTCTGCCGTGACTTAATTTAATCATCATCTTCTCCTCCTCCTCCCCCGTTTATCTTCTGTCCATCCTTTACTTTCCTCTTTCTGCTTCTCTCTCTCCCTCTTCGGTCATCTCTCCATTCTTGTTTGCATATTTTCTCTTTCATTAACTTTATTCATCTTTATTAATCTCTCTCTTTCCACCTACCACTATCTACTTTCACTCCCTCTAGTGAGAATTGCAGAGTGAGAGCAAGAGAGGGGCAAAAGGCAATCTATTTGTCTTTCTCACTCACTCTCTCTCTTTCTCACCATCTCTATCTCTGCAACTCTCACTTTTCTGCCTCTCCCTTCATCACTGTCTACAACCCCTCCTCATAACTCTCTCTCTCACACACATTCTCTCGCACTCTCTCATGCACTCCCTCTCTCTCTCTTGCCCTCTGACCCCCCCAATCTCTCCCTCCCCTTCTCTCCACCTCTCAGTCTCAGTCTCTGACCTCTCTCCCCCCTTACTCCCTGACTTGTCTTGTCTATTAACACCCAACATCTCCCATCTCCCAACCCCGCCCTTCCATCCTCCCCCACAATCTATCTCTCTGAGTGATGTGTACTTGATGATGATGATGAAGATGATGAGGACGAGGCTGGTGTGTTTCCTGTTAGGGGGAGTGGGGGGGCGTCTGGCGACACCCTATGCGGTGCATTTCAAGCAATAAACCAAATCATGTAATTCAGACATTTTTCGCCTGTCAAGAGATTTACTGTACAGAAGGGCCCTGTGTTGTGATGTACATGTGACAAAAATAAAACACTTTGACTAGATTTACAAATAAGATAGCAGGATCTATTCACAGGAGAGGACTTGACCAGATCACCACCACTACTGAATACCACAGCAGGACAATGGCGGCCACTGTAGGCTGGTAGACTGATCTAGTATTCATCCATCTTAATAGTCATGCATATAACAATGACAATAGTAGTCATATAGGCCTCAGAAGTCTTATTCGTATCCTCATATAACCTTCGTTACAACTCCTATTCTCTTACTACCAACTTGTCACCAGTGCAGCTTGCAACCCCCTGGCAGCTGGCCCTGTAATTGGCTGCCTGGCTACTGTTGTTGTATCCAGTTGCGGTTGTGATATATTTATTCTCTTCTAGCCCAGAACTGCATTTGTGTCTGATACATGCAGCCCGTTTGGTTTGCATCCATCCATCCATTAGCTTCTGCTTATCCGGGGCCAGGTCACGGAGGCAGCAGGCTAAGCAGGGCTCTCCAGGTGCCCTTTTCCCCAGCAATGCTTTCTAGTTCCTCCTGGGAAATCCCGAGGCTTTCCCAGGTCAGATGAGATATATAATCCCTCCAGCGGGTTCTGGGTCTGCCCCGAGGTCTCCTCCCAGTCGGACGTGCCTGGAAAACCTCTAAAAGGAGGCGCCCGGGAGGCATCCTGGTCAGATGGCCGAACCACCTCAGCTGACTCCTTTCGATGCAGAGGAGCAGCAGCTCTACTCCGAGCTCCTCACCTTATCTCTAAGGCTGAGCCCAGCCACCCCCCAGAGGAAACTCATTTTGGCCGCTTGTATCCGTGATCTCGTTCTTTCGGTCACTACCCACAGCTCGTGACCATAGGTGAGGGTTGGAACGTAAATGGACTGGTAAATCAAGAGCTTTGACTTCCAGCTCAGGTCCTTCTTCACCACGACGGACTAGTACAGCGCCCGCATTACTGCAGACGCTGCACCAATCCGTCTGTCCATCTCCCGCTCCATTTTACCCTCACTCGTGAACAAGACCCCGAGATACTTGAACTCCTTCGCTTGAGGCAGCAACTCACTCCTAACCCGGAGGGAGCACTCCACCGTTTTCTGGCAGAGAACCATGGCCTCAAATTTGGAGGTGCTGACTCTCATCCCGACCGCTTCGCACTCGGCTGCAAACCGCCCCAGTGCATGCTGGAGGTCACAGTCTGATGTAGCCAACAGAACTACATCGTCTGCAAAGAGCAGGGATGCAATTCTGAGGTCCCCAAACCAGACACACTCCTCACCTCGGCTACGCCTTGAGATTCTGTCCATGAAAATCACAAACAGAATTGGTGACAAGGGGCAACCTTGGCGGAGCCCAACACCCACTGAGAACGTGCTTGACTGAGAATACCGAGAATACGGACAGCTCTCACTTGTACAGGGACCGAATGGCACGTACTAACGGCCCCGGCACCCCATACTCCCGCAGTACCCCCCACAGGATTTCCTGGGGGACACGGTCATAAGCCTTCTCCAGTCCACAAAGCACATGTATGGGATGAGCAAACTCCCATGCCCCCCCAACAACCCTGCAAGGGTAAAGAGCTGGTCCACTGTTCCACGGCCAGGGCGGAAACCACATTACTCCTCCTGAAGTTGAGGTTCAACAATCAGCCGGAGCCTCCTTTCCAGCACCCTGGAATAAACTTTCCCGGGGAGGCTGAACAGTAACAAAGTCTCTTATTGTCACAATGCCACTACTGTGGCTTTTCCTGGGTTCTGGAAGGAACGGGAGAGGACGCTGTTTTATTACAGTCTCAACATAAAACTTGCGTTGATCAACAACGTAATTTTCATTATAATTGTTCGAATGATTCCAGAGTGGGTTGGCGGTTGAATTCCCTCCAGTCCTCTTTCGCCATGGGTGCCCAGCCTCTACTACAGGGAGAGTGCACAGGTGTCATTATATAGCGTTAATTGCACTCGTTCGCTACAGCTGCGTCACATTCCAGGCATTCCTGCCGCTCCGCTCCCCCTGTCACTGCGTGACAGCGCTAACCACAGTGCTAACCACAGGCTCACAGTGTGATCCC
Source organism: Malacocephalus occidentalis (assembly GCA_900312585.1). Taxonomy (NCBI): domain Eukaryota; kingdom Metazoa; phylum Chordata; class Actinopteri; order Gadiformes; family Macrouridae; genus Malacocephalus; species Malacocephalus occidentalis. The sequence goes on from OMOU01019591.1 coordinate 18,964, forward strand.
CCGATAGTTGGAGCACACCCTCCAGTCCGCCTTTTTGAAAATGGGGACCACCACCCCGGTTCGCCACGCCAGAGGTACTGTCCCCAACCCCCACGCAACATTGAATAGGTGTGTCAGCCATGACAGCCCCACAATGTCCAGAGCCTTCAGCATCTCAGGGCGAATCTCATCCACACCTGGCGCCTTGCACACCTGGTGCCGAAGAGTTGTTTGACTACTTTGGCGCCCTCTTCCAAGGATATGGGTCCCCCTGAGGCCTCCCCCTGAGGCTTCGGACTCTGCCTCTTCCCTAGATGGAGTGTTGGTTGGGTTCAGGAGTTCCTCAAAGTGTTCCTTCCACCGCCCCAAAAACATCTTCAGTCTGGGTCAGCAGTTCTCCTCCCCGACTGAGTACAGCCTGAGCTAAGCCCTGCTTTCCCTTCCTGAGTCGCCAAACGGTTTGCCAGAACTTCTTTGAGCCCAGCCAAAAATCGTTCTCCATGGCCTCCCCGAACTCCTCCCACACCCGGGTTTTTGCTTCGGTGACTGCTGAGGCTGCAGCCCTCCTGGCCTACCGGTCGGTACCCGTCTGCTGTTTCGGGACCCCCTGGGCCAACCAAACCCGAAAGGCCTCCTTCTTCAGCCTGACGGCTTCCTTCACCGCTGGTGTCCACCAGCGGGTTTTTAGGTTGCTACCACGACAGGCACCGACAGCCTTCTGACCACAGCTCCTAGCCGCTGCCTCTGCAATGGAGGCTCTGAACATGGCCCACTCGGATTCCATGTCCCCAACCTCACCCGGCATACAAGAGAAGTTCTTCCAGAGGTAGGAGTTAAAGACCCTACAGACAGGGGCTTCCACCAGACGTTCCCAGTTCACCCTCACTACCAGGTCTGTCTGGCAGCCTCCCCCACCATCTGATCCAACTCACCACCAGGTGGAGATCAGATGACAGCTCTGCACCTCTCTTTACCCGAGTGTCCAAAACATGCGGCCACAGATCTGCTGATACGACAACAAAGTCGATTGATCTTTGGCCTAAGGTGGCCCGGTACCAGGTACACTTATGAGCCACCTTATGTTCGAACATGGTGTTTGTTATGGCCAGTCCATGACTGGCACAGAAGTCCAACAACGGTTCAGATCGGGCAGACCGTTCCTCCCAATCACCCCCCTCCAGGTTTCTCCATCGTTGCCCACATGCGCATTAAAGTCCCTCAGTAGAACTATGGAGTCCCCGGATGGCACCCTTCCCAGGATGCCCTCCAAGGACTCCAAGAAGGCCGGATACTCTGAACTGCTGTTTAGTGCATAAGCACACACAGCAGTCAGAGCCATCCCCCCAGCAACTTGCAATCGCATGGAGGCGACCCTCTCGTTCACTGGGGAAAACTTCAACAAAGCGGCGCTCAGCCGGGGAGTATCTCCACACCCGCCTGGCGCCTCACACCCTGGGCAACTCCGGAAAAGTAGAGAGTCCAGCCCCTCTCCAGGAGTTTGGTTTCAGAACCGGCGCTGTGCGTGGAGGTAAGCCCAACCATATCTACTTGGTATCGCTCCACCTCCCGCACCAGCTCCAGCTCCTTTCCCGCCAGCGAGGTGACGTTCCACATCCCTAGAACCAGTCAGCGATGCCGGGGATCCGCGTGCCCGGCCTCTGCCTACCGCGCGGTTTACATCGTACCCCACCCCAATGACTCTCCCTGCAGGTGGTGGGCCCACAGGGAGGCGGCTCCTCGTAGCCTCTTCGGGCTTGGCCCAGCCGGGCCAAGCCACCAGACACTCGCCAACGAGCTCCCCTCCAAGGTCGTGTCCAACGCTCTAAGTGCAGAATTAGTTCCTATTCAGGAATCAGTTTCACTGTGCATCATCATCTCTGAAAATGATTAAGAACTGTCTGCATTCTCACTCTCTCTTCTGTCGCTCTCTCTCTCTCCTCACACAGCTGTAAATATGCTTTCATGAATATCTGAATACACTTCAGGAATCTCTCTGGGTGACACTGCCTTGCGTCACATTGCTTCGCAAGTTTGGTGCTCAGCTCGCAGAGAAGATGCTGAAGAAGAACAAATACTAACCAAGGGCAAATAGCAGGACAAATGTACCATTTCACTATTTAGTAGGAGATGCTTGCATAACCATCCTCATTTCATTAATGAGCAGGCAAGTATTGTTGGGCATCTTGCTCAAGCAGGTACAGAATGCCTCCAGGTAGACATATTGGGCTTTCGTCAGTGAGTCAAACATCCTGCCTCCCAAACACTATGAAGCATGCGTCCTCCTAACAACGACTCCAACAACAACAACAACAAGGGCAACAACAATGACATGGAGCCACCATTGGGTACCTGTCTTCCCATCGTTGTGCATGGTGGAGGCATCCGAGGTGGGCCGCTCCCAGCCCTCTAGCTGCAGGCCCTGGTACTGCAGCCGCACCTGAGTGAAGGTCTCGTCGATGTCCACTGGGGACTGCCTGGCGCTCAGACATGACGGGTACCGCTGACCCCACCTGGCCTGGCTCAGAGCGCCTGCGGAGAGCACAAACACACACACATTTTCTGTTGTTATCAATGTTAACGTGGATGGAATTAGCGCCATGACAAGTGACCGGATTTAACGGATTCAGTATTTGTTATGAGAGAGGGGGGAGGATTCAGAGGATTCAGAGACACACATTGAACCACCAAAGTGCTAGGACTTTTCCAGAGTACATTAATATCCCTCCCTGCATGTCTTGACTCCTCATGTACACTAGATAATCGACATTCCAGTGTCCTCGCTGCCACTGACACAGAGTAAATGTACAGCTTATCTGCCTCCGTGTCTGTGCCGGTGCGACCTCACAGAGCCCAGAACCACACGCAGCCGCAATTATCATTGTTCATCAGATGTGACAGAAGCTTAGCGGGACTATTTATAATCCACGGCAGAGCGAATGGAGAACGTCTAGCGGTGAGTGCTGTTTAGATCCCAGACTAAAAGGTATATGGAGTTCAAGCCTCAATGGATGCCATGTGTGCCTGTAGTCATCGAACCGACCCAACTCAATAATGGGAGTTTAGATTTATACTATGGCTTGATGCAGATTGTCGCATATTATTCTGTTTGCAGACTAGTGCACAGATCCAATACACTCCATCCTGTATTATTTGTGTCCTCTACTTCTGCTGTGACACACACCCACATGTCCTGTTTAGGATGACTGCATAAATTAGTGCATAAATTAAAGCACAATTATCCTATCTTACCTTATCCCTGTAGTGAGTCACAGTGAGGCACCACCTATTGTGGGCAGATGGCATGCTGATAACTGCACACATGGCCATGGTCTGTAATTAACATGAAACACACACATGGCATATGCTGGTATATATATATATATATATATATATACGGTACATATGTGGTACAAGGAAATCTGTGGTTTATATAACACACAGACGAGTCAATGTGGAAAAGGTGTGTGTGTGTGTGCCTCTGTGTGTGTGTGTGTGTGTGTGTGTGTGAGATGCTCTTTTGCAGGCAGTCTGAGTCACAGGAGAGGACAAAAGGAGAGGATGATAGGGTAGAGGAGAGGAGAGATGAGGTGAGGTGAGGCGAGAGGAAAGGAGGAGACGAGAGGAGCGAGGAGGAGAGAGAAAAGAGGAGAGAAGGAGAGGAGGCAAGATGAAAGGAGGAGAGGTGAGAAGGAGAGGAGAGGAGAGATGACAGAAGAAAGGCGAGGAGAGAAACTCTGTGGACCAAAGCAGCATCATTCTTTTTCTCCACACACCCCATCCCTCGCTCTCGCTCTCGCTCTCTCTCTCTCTCTCTCTCACGGACAGTTCTCTCCCTTATTGTCTCATCTACCCTCTCTCCCCTTTCATGTTGAGATCACATACTACCCAACATTGAGCTGCATACGTGTGCACACATAATCACTAATTTGCCCAGCAGCGGATGCATGCCTCTCATTCTGTGATCTCCGCCATCTTCGTCCTTGTAGAAGCTGCCGCGCTGCTGAGCTGGCTGAGCACTGGGAGACACCGAGCACAAATCACTGTTGTTTTTCTCTGCTCGGTTTGCTCCCCCTTGACAAAAATAGCTGAATAAGTATGAAATATTAAAAAGCCAAACTTCAGCTTTCGCCCCCACCACCACATCCTGCAGCCTGCATGTTCGTGGAGTCTATGTAAATGTCTGGCTGGATGAATCATAAATATGAAAATGTGATGCACACACACTAGAGCATCTGTGACTATTTTTGCAAATCGATTAATCATTTAGCTTGTGGAATGAAATGCCATAAATACTTGCAAATGGCATCGCAATAACTAAGTAATAAGTATGTTACCAGAGTCCAAAGTGGTAATTCACCTTGATTCATCTGAAGTGTTCACTCAATAATATAAGTCAACTAAATATAAGAATTTATGAAGCTATGAGCAGCAAGCGTTGCATGGACGTGGCAATGGTCTATTTAAATGAATTCACTGGTTAGTGTGTATATGGGGTTGCATGACATACATAATGCATGAGTTAAGAACACACACACGCAGCAAACACACACACAGAAACAGACACACGTACCTCAGTTGTGCCACAGAGGCATAGGAGCAGAAGTACAGACAGAAAGAGAGGGAGAGAAAGAGAGAGAGGAATAACTAGAGCAGAAGAGAGAGATTGTTTGGTGTCAAAGATCAGCTGTGAGAGTATTTAGAACATTGTGGAACACACAGTGTTGGTTAGGCATTGGTTTGCATGCAAATACAAACAGGCATCCAAGAACCCGATATGAACATACAAGTGTGTGTGTGTGTGTGTGTGTGTGTGCGTGTTCCCACAACATATTGTGCTTGTAGTGCAAGTGTAAGCTGCCAAAATGCTAACTGGGCGACCACAGATAGAGAAAGAGAGAGAGAGACACACACACACAGGCACACAGACACACAGGGACAAACACACATATACAACAACAAACAAACACACAAGATGCCTATGACATTGTAGCTTCTACGGTAGCAGACGCACACACAGACACACACTGTAAAAATGTAATTAGGTCAATTATTGATGGTTGTCACATTGGCTTTATTAGCAGAGGCAAACCACCTCCTCGCTATTTTGTAGAACATTTATATTATATAATAAGAATTTGTTAGTTATAGCAGCAGTTCTATCAATCGGCAAGCTTCAGCAATCTATGGCTGGACGAGGTCAGATAAGGCTATGCTATGCTAAACCCAGCTAATAACCAATTAGTAGCTAGCTGCATCCCAGTCAGTCAGTGTATGTTCATCACTTGTTTGCCTTGTGATCATGGGCGCACGCCGCCGAGCTAATGCTCACCCCCAGGACAAGCCCAGTGCACGTGTGTGCATGTGTGTGTGCATGTGTATGTGTGTGTGTGTGTGTGTGTGTGTGTGTGTGAGGTTCAGCCCACCAGGAGCTCAGTGCTGAGCCAGCTAATGTAGAGCAGCCATATGCTCTTTGAGGAACACGAGCCAGAGAGCGGGAGGGAGGGAGAGAGGGGAAGGGGGGCAGAGGGTAGGGAGAGGATGGAAAGAGGGGAGGGGGAGAAAGACCAGCGGCATCCCCTCAATCTGGCCGGTATAAATCAGGTCTGCATGATCTGAGGTCTGCTGGGAGGCAACTCTGAAATATGTGAATCTCAGCATCGTAGTCAAGACCAGGTTAAGATCACATCAGACGTCCACAGGGTTTAAAGGAATGAAGGCAGACAGACAAACAGGACAGGCCAGCAGGTGAGCCAATAGATAGACAGAGAGACAGACAGACAGGTAGATATACCTGAGTAGGACCAGTCGATGTCTTCTGGCGTTTGTCGTTTGGTCCCTCGGACAAAGGGTTCTGCAGCAGCAGCAACAACTGGAGGAGACATACACACACAGTTTGTAATCTTCTGTTATCTTTTCCATTCTATTGAATATTTCCTCAGAGCGAGGTAGTTCAGCATATAATAATGCGTTTGTATGTGTGTGTGTGTGTGTGTGTGTATGTGTGTGCGGGGGGGATGATGGACAGATAAAGAACTGAAAGGAAAGACTTTAGATAAACACACAGCTCAGTTACACACACACATTCAGAGGCCACTTTCACAGGCTGAATGAAAATGTGGCTGAAACACAAAACCCCACACACATCCCACACCCATGTTACTTCATTGGTCAGATGCATTGAATATATATTGATGTATCCAGTGGTGTTAACATTAAAATATCCAAGATGGCTGCTCCACTCCACACATCAATGAGTGAAAGCTGTAGTAGTTTTTACGCATGTGATCTGTGACATTGAATGTGAACACACTCACATGCAGTATTACAATACCAATCAATTGGATTGGTATTGGTTTGCACATGACAACATAAACCTGTTGGGTATATACAGTATTCCAGGTTCATTGTACCGCTGACCTCTGAGACGTGTGCCGCAAGACAGCACCTTAACAATGCTCCTTTTCAGCCTTCTGTCTCAAATCTCTCTTGCTTCCTGTCATTTTCTAAAATACTTCTATTGCTGCCCCTCTCTCTATGCCCCCCTTTCTCTCTCTCTCTCTCTCTCTCTCTCTCTCTCTCGGCCATCTAGGACGATGTGTCCGTGTCTGTTATCCATCTGGCAGCTGGATCTCCAGGACATCGGATAGCGCAGCAGATAGAGAGATAAGACCCCCAGGCTGGCACTGTGCTGATACTCAGACTTTACATTTACACATGCTTTTGTCCAAAGGGACCACCTACTATAAGTACATTTGTCCAAAGAGAGTGAAGCAACATTATGTCGCTGATGGTATGGTAGGATTTGAACAAAACACTCATAATTGCCAAGTTAACCCCTTGCCAGGAAAAAGCGACATATACAAAATGCTACACAATGCTAAGTACTACTTTACGTATTGGTGTGGAACTGGACGGTCCCAAGGGAAGACCCCGTCTCGTTCTGTGTGTAGATGACCTAAATCTCCCTGTCTGAGGGGTTATGATGACAACACTGCATCAGTCGCTGAATCGGTCATCCCCAGACTGGACTCATGCAAAAACAAAATGTATATGAAAAGCAACACGAAAATGAAAATATAGAGGCTTTATAATCTAATCAATTTATGCGCATTTAGCAGCATTATGGTCCCTAGTATTTTAAATGGTGGTGACATCTATTCCATAATAGATGTAATTCCGTAGTCCATAAATTCTACTGCAATCATTCTGCCCCTTTGACTATAACTATATAGCTGCGTCTTTTCAATTTCCTGTTTCAATCCCCCCCCCAAAGAAAAAAGCGTTTTGGAGGGGCGTGAGTATAAAACAGAACAATCCATTACGCTATACAAATAAATGCTTGCTGTGTTATGAGCCGAGCAACCCGTCTTACAAGCCGAGCCGGGGGGATGGGGGTCAGATCTGGGGACACAGCCTTTTAACCACGACAGCCCAACCATTAAGTCAGACCATGTGACCTGAACGCCGAACACAGCCACCACATAATCCCACTGTGTGTGTGTGAGAAGTCGTGATATAAAAAGGAGGATTAAATCTCATGAGGGTCAGCGTTGTTGGTCTCGTGTTCATGTTCTGAACTGCGTCTGCCCGCATCTACACACTGCATCCAGTCTCAGACACGA
>OMOU01019615.1:5943-22368 GCA_900312585.1 Malacocephalus occidentalis
TCAATAAGTCCCGGGACACTTGTAGGTTACCATGTAACATGTCACAGATCACCAGGCGAGGAACGTGAAATCTTCATAAATGCTGAGGAATTGAGGAATGCATCAGTGTCCGGTGTGACTGGCTGCAGTGTATTTATTCAAGTTTTTCAGAGAAACAAATGAAAATAGTTGAAATACCTCATGCCCCTACACGTTCCAACGTGTGGCGGACCACGTTCACTTTGCTTTGGCTTAATGATGGCAATCTGTGCAGATATTGGCCCATCTAGCCGCCATAAAACCCCATGATATCGCGGCCCTATTACGAACATTTACAGTATGGATAATGCTGCCAGAAACCATTCTCAATTCGACCAATTGAGTGCAGCCAATGTGTGGCTTTAGTGAAGGAAGCGCTCGATCCAGCCAAATGTACTGTTTTGATCTGGAGAATTTTCCAGTCCCAGAAAAAAGTCTCATAAGTTGAGCAACTGTTCCTGTATGCGGTCTCACAGGGTCCAGAACAAACGTCCAGCCAGTTTAGTTTCCATGACCGTGCAGCGAAGGAGTCTGATCAGTCATTTTTACAATGGCTCTACAATACACAGCAATACTACTATAAATACTAATACTAATAATGATACTACTACTACTACTAATAGTAATAATACAAAAAGAATAGGCATACCTGATAATAATAATATTAATGATGTGTAATAATGTTATTATTTATATTTATATAGTTAGTATGAATCATTATTATTATTATTGTTGTTGTTATTATTATTCGTAGTAGTCGTAGTGTAGGTCAATTCGTATTATGATTATTCGTAGTATTCCAAGTACATTATGTCATTAAGTACGCCTATTGTGTTCATGAACGTTGCTCTGCTGTCTTGTTGCCTGCCACTGTTTTATTAAACAAAACATATCGCAGTGAAATAACAAAAAATAGGAATGGAATCATAGTGAAGAGTAATGGTAGTTCGTTGGATGCAATGGCATAGACCTCTAGGTTATCATGGAGAACAGCCCTCAGGCATCCCTGCGTTTTTGTAACTAAATATATGGACATATAGGTGCGAGGGATAGGTGTTAGTTGCATGTGCTGCCACATGATGGGACACTTCCAGCCTGGTGCGGGGATTCACACGACACGCCGCTCCCTCCTCTCCGTTAAAGGGAGTCGATGATAGTCCATTTGCACTTCATCATCGGGTGATAAGTGACCCGTTTAGTGGGCTGTGTGCTGTACACACGGTCATTCATTAGGCAGACGGGACTGCATAACATAACCCTCACTTCCAATATAATGTGTATTGCAAGGCACGATCACGTCTGCCCTCACCAAAACCGCCTATGTTAATGGCCTTATTGATATCCAACATATCATTAGCCTATTAGAGGAATTTGCTTTTCAAGAAAACACAGACGTGCTTATAACCTATAAATGCCCAGATGGAAATGAAGCAGTCGATATTCGATCATGTATTACTGAGAAACGGGAAAATCGGTCATTTTCACAAGCTCTATCAAAATAATCTTCTTGGAAAGGAAACGCACGCCTAATGGCCTTCAGCAATTACAAGTCTACCTCACTCCATGTCCAGGGTGGGTTGTTGTTGGGGCATTTTGCACACTATGTGTATTTGATTCTGGTTTCTACACCATCCCACACGCATAAATGCAGCCCGTTTAATGAACACCCCCACCCCTTCTGTCTGTCGGTTGCACCCGCACCCACTGGGGACCGCATCCTGTCTGCTGGGAGGGAGCCGCTGATGCCCGGAGGAGGTGTGAATATTCAGGGGGAAAGCTCCGATGGCCCGGCAGATGTGTCACACTACGGCCACTGTATGGCCCCGCCACCACCTGTTCCCCACAATGCAAAACGTAAAGAAACAGTAGAGCCATACTTGTTTCTCTCTCCGAGGCCCGGCGAATTTCAGTATACTTTAGCCCACTGGTTTATTTACTGGAAATGCTTTAGTAGCCAGTCTAATTGGGCTATTTCTGACTCAGATCTAGGATAAGAAATAGAAACTCGAAAAGGCGACATCCTGTGTAGACCAACAATCACATTAGAAAGAAAACCCCTAAATGGGCATAGCAAATTGTATAGCCATTTAGGTCAAACGTTTTAATCAGCAATGTTCAAAGGTTATTGAAGTCCGCATCACCGTTGTGTCCCGATACTAGGCCGTTAGAGAAACAGTTGGCGTTTAATCATTACTCTATATTGCAACTTAAAACAATGGCATAGGTTATATTGCCGCTTGTCTTTCTAGGCAGTGTTATGCTGATTGTGATAATGATGGTAATAAGATGCGGTCGGGCCCCCGCCACTCCCTTGTAAAGCTAATTCGCTGTTGCTCCTGGCAACGGAAAAAGCGAATCCACCCCCCTATGCAAATGTAGGGTGTTGCGCAGTGGATGTTTATTCAAGACACAAATCAGCTGACACAACATGAGTCGAACTTGGAGCGAGACTGACCGGTTGTTTACACCTCATCCTCTGTATTCTAAACTATAATTTAGATATGAGACATATATCAATTCATGTTAACTGTAGGCATACGTTTTGTACTGACAGCTCGCAAGTGCACCTGTGATGGCCAGTGATAGGCCCTGGCCTGCTCGAAGCAATGCGATGTCGGTGCCGAGGTGAGAGGTACCTTGATAGCGACTTGTCAGGACTTAATCCCCCCGGTTCCTTCCTCTCTGAAAAAAAAGTATGTCGGCGACTTTGAAATCCTGCATCACCCTGCTGCCTCATTTTGTTTACGAGAGTGAAATTGTTCCCACACTTTATTTTAGGCGTTTTTTATTTTGTAAATATGGTATGATTCCAAAGGCACACACACACACACACACACAAAAGCACGCTTCCGTTTATTCTGCTTGTAAATACCTCGCCAATTAAACATCTAAACGTGGTCATCCGATTCAGCGGACACGGAGGCGACGGCAGACTATAATGGGCACCTTTGAGTCACAGTCTAACTGACTGTGATGACTGACTGCTATAAGCAGGAAAGTACCGTCCTACTCACACGCGGATACGTACTGCATGGCGGGATTCAAATGACGTATAAACACTACGATTTCCTGTTCTTTCCTGTTTTGGTCTGCGCTTGGTTGTATAGGCCTACTTGCTATATATATAGGCCTAAACGACCCCCTTTATTTTCCTACTTGCAATTATTTTGTGTTGTATGTCTTACCGAATGCCTGGTTTAACATAACATATTTTAAATGGTTTAAAATAACATAAATCATTCAGATTTCGTTGTGAACAATAATGGTATGTTTTTTGGTATGAACAAAGCAACAAGCAACAAAACGTGAATTCATGGGTAGATTTTGGCATTGGCCTGGTGCGTACAGGCCTATTAATATTGAGTACAATTCTCAACAATGCATTGGATTGAATCACCACCATTTGCACAATTCCTAAAGCATTTCAGATGGCAAATGGTCTATTTAGAATTCCATTACTTAATCTTTGATTGTAGGCTAGTTGTGTCACCAGTTCATCACCTGCTGCCTTTAATTCATGCCTACTCCTTTCTCCTGCTCTCTCTCGTTCCCCATCGCACCGTTTGATGTCTGTGGGCTCCTGCGGTTTTCAAAGGGCAGCCTACTGTCCCAGAGAAGGCCGGGTCGCGGGAGAAACATACACTGCCACCTGTCGCTGCTAGCACTGTGTCAACACAACAGCCCTGGGGGCGTCGTTGTGAGGAGTCACACACCGCCGTACCTCAAACCAAACTGCCTGTACAGTGCTTGTGCACACACACACACACACACACAGGCACACACGTACAGGCACGTGCACCTAGCACAGGGGTGACGGGGGTGTCGGACCCCTACTGTCTGACAATCGTGAAACCCCACTGGTGAACCCGCCCCCCTCCCCCGGCCCTATACACTCCTAACACTTCACATTATGAGAAGCACTCCGGCCCAGCCCCTGCCCTGTAGGGGGGTGCCTGGCTGAGAGGGAGGCCTGTGTCCTGGGGAGACAGTCCATTACAGGCTTGGGGGTCATGCCGAGAGCATGATTCAAAATTAGCCTTTCAAACGGTCATCCCAAAGATCAAAACCAGCACACCGAGATGATCATGGGCGGTGGTTCCTGTTGAATGGCGAGAGTTCCTGAGGTATCTCTGAAGGGGCTCTCTTTGTTGGTTTGTTTGTTTGTTGTCTTCAGTTGAATTCAGCCTCTGCTCTCTGTCCTCCGAGCCCTGAATGGACCAGCTCCCCTGCAGGACGAGGGCTGCCGACTGCCTGCCGACTGCAGGAGAACGAGGAGGCCAGACCCGAATTTGCATCACACTCCGCCAGCTCCTCAAATTTCTGTATGACCGCTCTGACTGAGCGGAAAGGAATATCCCCGATGTGCCAACGGTGCCACCCAGCGCCGCTGGGCCGCCGGTACGTGGAGGGCCGACCCAGGAAGACGTGCAAGGGAGGGGGAAGGCCACAACGCAGCCTCAGCCTCCCCTGAGACAGACCCAGTGCCGGTAGCACCCCGGCCATGGGGAAGCGTGTCGGGAGAGCGGCCAGGCGCTCCTGAGTCAGGGGATTGTGGAAACTGAGGCACCCACCTCCTAGGTTGAGGAAAATGCCGATGGTTTTGATGCAGGGCGGCAATGCCTCCAGCCACTCTGTACCCCCGTCGAACACAGCACAGAACGATAAGCCCCGCCTCTCCAGCCACCAGCCCTGGGAGCTGTCGGATGAGGTCACACCTTAAGGAAGGACAAATGGTGAATGATCCTGTACTCCAAAATAGTGGGGTTCTTTACTGTATAAATACAGCTGTAGTATTTCTTGTTACAGCATGGTAGGTGTTACATAATCAATGAGTATATGAAAGTTATTAAGCTGTATGCTTTCATTAAAATTTGAATTCTTTATGTTAACAAAGTGGTTTTCATTAGAATATTCTGCACAATATGCATTTTGACATAATGCCTCTGTAATAGGTGCACATGTGTGACAAGCGGAGCCTGCACTTTGTAGTTTGTATTGTTAGCAAAGGCCATATTGCTCAGCCCTCCACTGAGCAGATTCAGATTCTCTACAGTGCCACGCTGCAAATGTGTGCTTAACTCTATGTGAAATACCCTCAAGCATCCCAAACTTTTACCAGCTATTTTCAAATGGTAAATGGATTGCATTTATATAGTGCTTTCATTCAAAGCACATTACAATGCCTCACATTCACCCATTCATACACACATACATACACCGATGGTGGTGTCAACCATGCAAGGTAACAACCAACATGTCAGGAGCCATTAAGTTTGAGGTGTCTTGCTCAGAGACACCTCAACACTTAGCGAGGCGGAGCCCGGGGAACAAGCAATCTTCCGTTTACCAGACAACCGCTCTTACATTCTGAGCTGCTCCGCCCCCTTAATTGTTGTTAACACATTCAGAAATAAATCTGAATATCAAATCCCTTTAGGCCTTCAATCCCTTTTACAGCCTTGTTTTTTGACAAATGCAGTAGTGTGTAAGACAAGCCAAAGATACGCACCGATCCTGTAGGCTGAGCTATTGCACACATCCACCTCCCAGTAGTACTGTCCCCTTGCTAGAACCACATCTGCAGTTACACAGTCATGGTCCACAGAGACCTCGTCGTTCCAGGCTGCGGCTGTCCCCTTGACCCGGGCCACCACCGGACCCGGGTCTCCAGGGGCCACAGCTTGATCGATCTCCTCACAGTAGGTGACACCCAGGCCAGAGTTGGACAGACGGAGACGCAACGGCACTCTGGAGGAGTCCAGAGCAAAGCAAAGGCCTGTTGTAGTGCAGGGAGAGCAGACGACAGATGAATGAACACCAAATGGCTTCTTCGACCCTAGTGTAGATACATCTTTGTTACAGTTCTATTCCTGTTAGGTCCTGTCTATTTAACATGCGTTACCACACTTATCACTCTATAAATGTTTAATTTTCTTTACTAATGCCAAATATTATAACAAATTTGACAAACAACTATATTAACAAGTAATTCATTTGTAAAATGTCCACTCTGTAAAATGAGTGTGTACAAACTGTATGTATGAGTTCAAAATGAATTAATCACTTTGTGTATAGTTGCATATATTGAAATAATAATTAACAATGCCCTGTAAATGTGTGTGTGTGTGTGAACCCAAGAAATTACTTTGAACTTCCCACCTACAACAGACTGCTCCATTTCTTCCTCATGCAGCTCTATAGCGCCATCCACTGACACTGCTGGAGAACTGTCTTCAGAGGTCCCTGGACAAAGATAGAAAATCCCTCCACACATCAAGTGACATACTTATGAGAGACATCCCTTGAGGGAGATTACATCATCACCCTCACATCAACATACCGTATATAGAGTTCTTCTCGGTCCCATTTAATGCCTTTATGTAGTGCGTCCCACCCTAAATCCAGGGGTAGCAGGAGTAAGAATGAAACAATTAGAAATGAACAATATGGCAAACTATTGACCATGTGCTGCCCTGATTCCCCCCAGGGCCAGAACTATCATAAGAAGTCAATAGGTCCTTAGCCTATATCTACATTCTCAAATGAAAGGTGAAAAACCCAGGAGGGCTCTGGCTTCAACCAATGGTTGTTTCCCACTCTTCCATGATCAACAGAATGAACAGAAATCACACATATCAGTTTCACATATGAGATCTAAAGTCTGAGCTCAATTCTGTGTGAATAGGCAGATTACTTTTTTTCCCCTTCCAATTAACTTCTACCCATAATGTTCCTGAGGGCGGAACCACAGAAAATGTGATATGGCTGACCATCGTGACCATTATGTCGGTCAATGATGCTGCCATGATTTTTCAGAAAACGTATTACCAAGGAAAAAAAACTTGGACGTGAAATCAGACTATACTTGTTTTGAAGAGTAAAGGAACAATTTTCATCTACAGCCTATCACCATAATGGTGCCACAGCTGGAGGTCTAATTAATACATTTGTTAAAATTGTCTTATGAAACCTCCATCTTGCCACTCTCAAATGAGTTTCTCTGCCAGTCCAGACTATATCTCAGTAACAAAACAGGAAACCCTGTGAAATTCATTACTCGCACATGCTGGTTTCTGTGCCTACTCTCTGCCCCCAGAAGTTCGGCTACAGCATTGTTCAACTTCTGGAACTGAGATTAATACAAAACAGACAAGGCCGTGCCCACCGTTAAATATTGGAGTGGTGGTGGTGTGGATCCGTCCCCAGCCTGGCGAGTCCTCCATCGGGTGGGGTCCCGGGGGAGGCAGGCGGTGGCAGAAGCCCAGTCCCAGCATGGGAGCTCCACTAGGTGGCGGCAGAAGGAGCAGAGCAGGGCGCAGGTGGGTTCAGCACCACGGGTGGTCTGTACACCGGCCGCCACGCAGCGGCCGCACAGTGTGTGGGAGCAGGGCAGCAACAGAGCCACGTCACGGCCCTGCCCACAAGACACACAGCGGAACAAGGAGACATCATCTTCAATTGGGTTCCTGTTCACCTCCTCCTCCTCCTCTGCCTCGTCTCCTGTCCATGGCTCCTGTTGTGCGGCACCGTCATTGTCAGGAGAGCATTGCTCCCGGTGTTTTTCCTGAGCACAAAAAGGCCTCATTGTCGTAATTAGCAGTAAAAAAATGTGTCAAACGCCATCTAAGTCAATGCGCCTTTTTCCCTTCTCAGTTCCCTTCTCTTGTGATGGAGCCAATAAAACAAATCTGTGCACGTGCTCCTCTTTAAGGACTAGTCCCCTCTCTCCCTCTCATAGAAAGTGAGCCGTTGGCACGCCGTCCATTCTCCGTCCCGGGAGCGTAAACCTTTTGTTCAAGGCATCAAGCATCAGGCTTGCAGATTTCCAATAGATAGTGGTTCCCTGTACTATGTGGTGTGATATGTCGTCACTTGATAGACCCCCCACATAATCCCTTTGCCAGCGAAGCAGAACAAAAAATATCGATTGATTAGAGGTGTAGAGATCCTTTAGCGCAGCAATGGCCTTCTGTGGTCTCCATCAAACAGCTGGCAGTATCCTGCTCAGAATTAACTGCGAGAGATACAAGAGAAAGAAAGAGAGAGACAGAGAGAGAGTGTGTGTGTGTGTGTGTGTGTGAGAGAGAGAGAGAGAGAGAGAGAGAGAGAAAGAGAGGGAGAGAGAGCGAGAGAGAGAGAGAGAGAGAGAAAAGCTGAGTACACCAGCCTTTCATTAGGTATTCATTGCTTTGTGTTGCCATGGCAATGGCAGTCGGACAACCAGGCTAGACGCAAAAGACGCCAAAGCTGGATTTACAGATGCCCTGCTGCTTCCACAAGCAAAACATGTCAAATATATCTATTCAAATATATCTTAATTATGATATTCTACTCTATACTCTTTATTTTGTTTTGAAATAAATAGCCATAGGCCTATCAGATTGCCTAATCATAGAACATTGTATTTATTTAACCTCTACATTAAAAGGTTGAAATAAATATACACATATGTATATTACACACACACAAACACACATAGGCCAATGAACATCAACTCATCTTTTTGATTAGAACAGAAACTATAGACAGGTAAACAGAAAGACATATACGGATTTTAATGAGGCATTTCAAGTGGGTCATGCAGAGTTGGCCTGAGTCAAATATTAACCCTGGCGGTAAATCAAATATTATAGTTCATACCCCCATTTCACTGCAGGATACGGGCTAACCTAATGCTTATTACCACGTGGATTACATACGCTAGTGGCTAATATATGGACAACGTTTGGCTAATCAAGTAGCTAATGCGGATTCAAGTTTAAATATACATCCAAAAGATACAACCACTGGATCACTGGAGGATTAAAATACCGAGCAAAACATGGTTGTAGCCTCCTCTACTGGCGAATCGTCTATTTGGTGACAGGCAACACTAGGCCTCGTCTCCTTTTAACAGCGCTTCTTTTGGGAAGATAAATATAAAACAAGCATGTATAATACGCGAAGGAAACAACGAAGGCACTCCATTGGGACATGATCGGGTTATGGATTTTAGCAGTAGGTACATTTGTTTTTGCTATAATACATGTACGGTGTGAAGCTATGTGTAAATAACGCAAGTTTGACTGCGGGTTACCCAGCGTTGCTCGTGCCGCGTTAGGGTGTTCGTGGGTGTCCATGTAAGTAACGAACACCAACCCATACCAGCTCTTTGTGCCCCACTAGCACTCCTGCTGCCGCTCATTTGCATGCTCATCCCACGCGTGCGCGACATCCAGGGCAGGCCAATTGACTTTGTGTGCAACGACAGGGCCAGGAGAGATATGGTCAACATCAAGGATCTGGAGGATGCCATGGTGAGCTCGTGAGTGGGAAATGATAATTAAAGTCGCCATAAAACATTTATAACTTGTGTTTTATTTTTGTTTGTAGATAGTTTTAATTCTTACTCTTTTTTCACCCATGTGTATGTGTGCTACATGGACTTAGAATAACTGTGATGGTCCAGATGTTCTTCCCTCTACTATCCAGCTGCCCTGTGTGAGGATCCAGAGAGCATCATGGGAAAGAAAAGCTGTATGTTATAGTTTTAAGTGACTCTCTGGAGGCAAAGCAAGGTTAGAAATGTATATTTGTTTGTTTGGGTGGGTATAACGTGGTGTTTACGTGTGTGTGCACAGCTCTTCCAGCAGCGTGCAGAGGTAGTGGAGGCCCTCAGGCTCCTGTGCGGGGGGGTGGGGGCCCTGCGGAGCCACACCTCTCTGACTGAGTGCCAAAAGTCTGTGCTGAGGCGGCTGGACCATTACCTGAGGAACCACCTGCTCATTGTCAACCAACTGGAGTTACAGGTGTGTATGGGGCACGCACACATACGCCATCCATCTCCCATATAGACACTTCCTGTCTTTCACACCAAATGTGTGCACACAGTTTAACCTTGACTAATTTAATGAGTACATTCTCCCCTGTAACAAGAGGGATATTTTTGAGCTGCCTGCCAGCCTCCCACATCAGTCACTCTCAGCATGTGCCTCTACCCTCCTCCTGATGGCAACCTTTAACGTTATTAACTCATCGTGCCCTCATATTGTGATCACAGAGTGTGTCCCAAGCTGTCGGAATGTAGCTACAAATCAAATTAAAACATCGGAATAAACTACAGATTAATTGTATAGCATTATCAATGTACTACAACGTCCAGAGTTGAGCCAGATGTTACGGGAACTTGTTTGCATCTGGGTGAGAGAGCTGTAATGGAGATCCACAAGAGCCCTACATACGACATAAAAGTAGACATCTGGATTATAATAAAGGATTATAATAAAGTAATGCACAAAATGACCAGCTATGTGTCAATACACTATTTAATTTGCCATAGTTAGTTGCCTGTCAAAGAATCACCACCTTATCATGGTGGGGGGGTTTGGGTGCCCCGGTGATCCTGGGAGCTGTGTTGTCCGGGGCAATAGCCCCTGGTAGGGTCTCCCATGGCAGAGTGGTCCCAGGGGAGGGGCCAGACTAAGAGCTATTCAAAGACCCTCAAGAAAAGGCTTCCAATGAACTATGTCACCTCGCCTGGACAAGGGAAACTGGGGCCCCCTTCTGGAGCCAGACCTGGGAGGGGAGCTCATTGGCGAGCGTCTGGTGGCCAGGCCTGGATCCACGGGGCCCGGCCGGGCCAAGCCCGAAAAGACAATGAGGAGCCGCCTCCCTGTGGGCCCACCACCTGCAGCGAGAGTCATTGGGGTCGGGTGCTTTGTAAACCGGGCGGTAGGCAAAGGTGGAGTCCCTGGGCGTATGCATCGGCAACTGGTTCTAGGGATGTGGAACATCACCTCGCTGGCGGGGAACGAGCTGGAGCTGGTGCGGGAGGTGGATCGGTACCAACTAGATATGGCCTCAAAGATGTTCTGGCAAGCCGTTCAGCGACTCAGGAAGGGAAAGCAGGGCTTAGATCAGGCTGTACTCAGTCGGGGAGGAGAACTGCTGACCCAGACTCAGGATATTGTCAGGTGGTGGAAGGAACACTTTGAGTAACTCCTGAACCCGACCAACACGTCCTCTGGGGAAGAGGCAGAGTCCGAAGCCTTAGGGGGAGCCTCACCCATATCCTTGGAAGAGGTCGCTGAAGTAGTAAAATAGCTCTTCAGTGGCAAGGCGCCAGGTGTGGATGAGATTCACCCTGAGATGCTGAAGGCTCTGGACATTGTAGGGCTGTCGTGGCTGACACGCTTATTCAATGTTGGGTGGGGGTTGGGGACAGTACCTGTGGCGTGGCGGACTGGGGTGGTGGTCCCCATTTTCAAAAAGGGGGACTGGAAAGTGTGCTCCAACTATCGGGGGATCACACTGCTCAGCCTCCCTGGGAAATTCTGTTTGTGATTTTCATGGACAGAATCTCAAGTAGCCCCCCGTAGCCGAGGTGAGGAGTGTGTCCGGTTTGGTGACCTCAGAATTGTATCCCTGCTCTTTGCAGACGATGTAGTTCTGTTGGCTACATCAGACCATGACCTCCAGCATGCACTGGGGTGGTTTGCAGTCGAGTCAGTGAACAGAACTAATTTATGAACCGTTTCTTTTGCTTGGCACCTTGGGAGACCATTAGAATAAGAATCAGTGGAAGATCCCTTTTAAAATGTAAAATTGATACTGCAATGTTGGAGAGAGTTGCCCCTTCTGGCTCCAATTGATCCAGTTGGTTTGTTTGATTGCATGGCTGCAGCATATTGTGTGCCAATTGTTTTCATATCTGGCAACCCAGGGTTTTTGGACCAAGCACTTAATCCAAGTACAGGGAATCACAAAGACAACAGTATATAGTTCCCGTGGTACCGGCAGGGGAGAGGCAAAAGACGTCATCGTTGTGCTAGCAGGTACGGAACCGAGTGCGGAGTCAGCTGGGTAGAAGTACTGTGAAGGAGCAGGCAGACGGATGGTCAGGGATGGGCAGATGATCGGCAGGCTTGGAAGCAATGTCGTGGATGGGAAACGCCAAGCAGCCACAGGGACGGACAGATGGGAAGCAGGAAGTGCAACAGCAGGATTTGTGATTGGGGACTGAAGTCTGAGGCCATCTCTGGGGATTCGATGAGGCAGGAAGGTCGGGGGCAGGCAGGGTCAGTAACGGGTAATCAATCTGAGAAGTACTGGAAAGTCTTGCATGTGAAAGTGAAGATACAATCTGGCAGTGTGCGTGTGGAAAGGCACCGCTTAAATAGCGGGTTAATAGTTAGAGAGAACAGGTGGAGTGCTAATGAGTTGGTTGATTGAATGATTGATAGGGTGCATGGACAACCTACAGAGCGACATGGATCATGACATTGTCGAGTGTCTGTGGTTGGTGGCTGGTTTACGCAGCCTAACCTGGCCCTGGCTGGGGTTGGATGAGGCAGCACACCTGTGGTGCGTTGACTAATCAAGGCCAACAGGTTAAACCAGCCACAACCACACACACACATACACACACACACATTCAGGAGAGCGCTAGCATGCGATAATTCACCAGCTGGAAATGGGGGAGCACAGTCTGAGATGGGTCAAAGATGATTTTCTTTGCCCTTGTGCTTGTGTGTCTCAGATATGATGATTTAATGAGGAGGAAGGTAATGATCTTGTGTGGTTTATTTATCTCTCCTTGTATTCAGTCCCCGGGAGAGACCACTCCTCGGCCCTCTGCTGGACCCCCAGCCGAGTGCCCCTCCCAGCCCAGCCGGAGCTTCGGGGAGGTCCTGCAGCGGTACCAGGCCCTCCTCAGGGGCAAACTGGACCGCCTTGCTACCACCCTTCAGAACACCACCTGTCTCCACTGATAAACATCCTCCTCATCAACATCGTCATCATCATCATCAGTGTGGACATACTAAACACAAACTGAATGGAACCGTTGCATTCTGACTCATTCCAATTAGCTACAGATGGCCACTGTAACTGCTGTTAAAAGGATTTCTGGTAGCTGCTGCTGTAATAAAACTATGCTGATAGCTCCCCCTGTTGGTACCAAAAATAGTTGTTTCATATTAGCATAGAATGTACATTTACTATGCTTTTTGAGTTGGATTATATTATTGATTATATTACAGCACGTATCTGAATGTAAATTACATTTAGGTGAGTTAGGCCAACATTATGTAATACAAATCAATGTGTGTGCATGCATGTGTGGAGAAAGAGGGTGAGGAAGAGAGAGAGAGTGAGGGGGAGGGTTAGTGTGTGTGTGTGAGAGGGAAAGAGAGAGTCGGAGAGAGTTTGTGATAAGTGATAAGTGAGAGAGACATGCATTATTTGAGTTAGATTACATATTGTCTTTGTTCTTGTTCTTGTTCATGTCACTGAATATGACTTGCCACAGGGAAATAAAATAAAAATGCAATAATGACTATTCGTTTTTGATGCTGCTCATGAGTTTCAACCTTAGGCCTGCTATGACTATGACTTTAACCCAAGCTTGGTGCCACACAGTGGGCCAGCAGAGCTTGCATACAAACAAAACATGTCATCATGTTTAAATACAAAATACAAGGTGAGGTGACAATCAAACACTGGATTTTATATATATATATATATTCCATGTTATATATATATATAACGTGGAACGTGGAAATCAAATGAAATCTAACTTTCAGCCAAGTACCCCTTTAAAGATCTATGTGATATGATTTTTTTACTACACTATACCATTGTTCATAACCAATATTAAAACGTGTTCTGAGTACCCTGTGTAGTTCTTCCAACTACTCAATTTAAGAACCACTGCTCTAAGCAGCCTGCTAGACACTAGTGTTGTGTCATTCGTGAACGATTTGTTCAAAAGACCGAATATTTTGGGTGAACGAACTGAACTGAATCACTTCCTGAAAAAAATCGTTCATTTCTCAGTCTAGTTGAGCTCTCATACAGATCTGATCAGCAGCAAGCGTGCTGGGAGGGAGGGGGGAGACTGCTGCAAGTGAACGTGATTCAACCCCTGTGTACCAGTTCTGCTGCTCTGATTCAGTACAGCAGAATAATTCGTTCAGCACTGCTGTACTGAATCAGGCCAGCTGAATTAATCATTCTGCTGTCCTGAATCAGCGCTGCTGAACGACCCATTCTGTTGAACGAATCATTCTGCTGAACGAATCATTCTGTAGATTGTGTACATTCCCTGTAGATTCTGATCATACTGCCTACTGTTTCATTGTTCTACGGTTGCACTGTTGCTACTACTTTAGCACTTTTAGTTAGATGCTAACTGCATTTCGTTGTACTAGTATGCATACTCTGTGCAATGACAATGAAGTTGAATCTAATCTAATCAAATTCTGCTGAACGAATCATTCTGCTGTACTGAATCATTGACGGGCGGGCGCCGAGTTGGGTGATCCGGCCACTGAAGGCTGCTAGACACTACGTGGCTACGTGACATGATCCTGAGTGATAATCAACGGCTCAAACTGCCAGAATCAGGCCCAGCAAGTTAAGACTTAAAAGTAATTTCAAACCAGCATTCACCTCCAATATTGCTATTCAACGAGGAAACGTTTAAAATATCAAGATTTGTAAACGGAGTTTGGCGCGTTTGTCAAAGTGACAGCGACACCCAATTCACTGGACTACGCAGTACGCAGTCGGAGCTCCGCCCAGGCACTGAACGATTAAGTGAACGAATCTTTTGAACGAATCTTTTTAATGAAATTATTCTATGAACTGTTTTGCCCATCACTACTAGACACTAGGCTCCAAGTATCCAAACGAGCCGGACTATTGCGCGCACGGAAAGTGCTGCTCTGTGATTGGACAAAGCCCTTTGGTCACATGACCAGACCCAACAGGAGATCCTGGCGTATGCAGTCACATGACGACTGCATTGTATAGTTTGTGACACTTGTGGCAGGTAGACTTGAGTGGCTCATAGATCATCGATTCGTCTTTACACGTCGTTTGCTTATCGTCTGTTCGCAGAAAAAGTTTGTGCTATTTCTTTTGTTGTTGATTGACGGGCAAGTTAGAGCTACTAAACCCTACTCTTTTTTAGATGATAAACAGACAGAGTATGCGAAACGATGGTGGACTTTAGGTGTGTGTGGCTTCGCTGAGCAAGTTCCGTATGCCATACATACACGGTACCGGTACACAACCATAAAGGTGGCCGTCTTCATTCTTCCGAGCCTAGCGGGACGTTGGATACAACACCATGACTGAACGGGCACCACTCCTCAACTATCGCCTCTCCGCCAGCTGCAATGAGAGTGCGGGACAGCAGCAGTCCCCTGAGGCCGGGACCACCGTGCAGAGTGCGGCCAGTCCTAGGCGGGGGCCGAGCCGCACCAATCAGCCCAAAAAACTCAACACGTTCTTCGGTGTGGTGGTCCCCACCCTGCTGTCCATGTTCAGCGTGGTGGTGTTTCTCAGAATAGGTAAGAAGTGATGCTGCGGCCGTGTTGTGCTTTTCTGATGGATTGTAATAACCAAAAATTATGCCTACTGTAAGCTAATATGTAGCTTACCTAATCCTATCTAATAGAATCTAATATAGTACATATATTTAGATGTTTTGAACCAAAGTCAACAAATCCAATGAATAGCAGGGCAAATCAGACCAAATCAGCAACTTTAGTATAAGATTAGATGCATTAGCGCTAAGGGGCTTTTGCTTAATTTAGCAGCAATTTGTAGAAAATTACCACTTTCATGCAAAAGCCAGCCATAGCTCTCCCCACAATTACACCGATATGCAAATTAGGTTCTGAAAATGAAGCTTCACCAAGGCACCTGATGCTATCTCTTGACATCATCACATGCCATCTGATCTGAGTTATTGCAAGGACTTGATTACTTCCCCCCACCCCCCCACACATACGCTATCTAACATGTCTTGTTTAGCATTCAAGTATGATTGGAACAACAGAGGCTGCTTGAGCTGGTAATCTGGTTCACATAAGACCTGCTTCACGCACAATTTGTAGTGTCATAGCAAGAAGAGATTCATATCACCCATACGCATGCGAAGACATTCTTAATAATTAAAACCTATAGTTTGGTTGTATACTATGTGGTAAACCATTAGCATGATTCACTACCATCCATCTCAGTGTGTGTGTGTGAGAGAGTGTGAGTGTGAGAGTGAGAGGTGGTGGTTGAGGGTGGGGGTGTTTCTGTTCACCCCCTTGCTCGCCCCTGGTCTCGTGAGACTCAGCTGCTGTTGTGTGACACACACACACACGCACACACACGTTTACACATACACACATTCACGCACACACGCACACACATGCACTGGTTGATTAGAAGTCATTATGTTGCCATATTGGCTGATGAAAGTATTCTGACTTATTATTTGTTAAGATCTTTTATTTTTAAGATCATTTTTTATTATTTACTATTTATCATTTTATAAAATGTGACCTTTATTTCATCACATGTTTTTGGACAAGGCTTATCAAACCATTGAAGAAACATAACATATGACAGAACAACATGTCCTATCAG
>OMOU01019658.1:1868-20418 GCA_900312585.1 Malacocephalus occidentalis
CAGGCCCCAGTGTGACCACACTGCCTATATTTACACCACCCCTGGAGGGCGCTCTCCCTGCTGTAGGATTAAAATCATGAGATTTAAGATGCAGCATACCAACCCCTGACCACAGTGGTCAGGGCGTGGGGTCTGACTAATGTTTGGAGGTTAGGTTGGGGCAGTTCCGCTGACAGCCTTGTAGGCCAGTGCCAGTGTCACCCAGCTACAGACTAATCAGCCACGGTCATGTGAGGCTGCTTAAACCAACACACACACACGCTCTTCTGGGATTTACCAAAATATTACTGCTCTAGTGTGACCGCTCCTGCGTGCAATTGATAATTGAGTTCACATTTAAACCTGATATGTAAACCTGATATGATGTGTCGATCAAAATGCCACATTGCATCCCAACATCCAAATGAAGATATTCCCAGAACATTCAGATATAACCGTCTCCCTGATTGTGTGTCGGGCTCTGCAAATATCTGTTACTTGGTGACTGTCAGTGAAGCTCATTTATACCATTCTTTTTACCTGTTCATTTGTATTTTAATGAAAAATATATAACACAATCCATATACACAAATTCTACCTTCATCATAACTTCTAACTTCAACCCCCATTTTTGCCTTCCTAAAAAAAGACGGCCTATGGTCATCACAAGATTTCAAATGAAATCTTCTGACCTGGTGGATGTATAACTAATAATATAATGATAATAAATAACATTTTAATCACTCTTGGTCTTTTTTTTCCTTTATCAGGGAGTTCCCTCCCATCATGGATGAGCAGGAGCGCTTGGACTACAAGAGGCAGTTTGACAAGGACCATCAGGAATACAAGAATCTACAGGCTGAACTGGATGAGCTCAACGGGGGCCTTGCTAGCCTGGACCGGGAGCTGGACCAGTACCCAGACGGAAGCCCTCAGTTCCTGGTACACTTCGCCATCTTTTAAAGTTTTAATGCCAAAAACCCAGTGCAAGTGTGTATGATGTTAGTGGTCTAATATGTCACATTGTTTTACAAGACTAAGTGCAGCGATACATTTCCATGGGGGATTTCTTCGAACCCTAATCTCTGAACATGAGTATTGGTCATTCTACCAATAATGGTCAATTGACTTGTAAACAACTTGTAAAATCATGAATGTATGAATTTCCATTCTCAATACAATGAATATATTCATTGGATTGGTCTGATCGATGGTCTGATTTGTGGTTTTGTGTTTCTGTTTAAACCCAGGATGCCATGGATGAATATAACCGGCTGAAGAATATTAAAAAGGTAGACATATAATAATACTACTACTACTACTACTACTATACTATGATGTACTATTCTGTATGCATCATCTCACTTCCAAAGAAGGCACATTTGTCATTCTGTTTTTTTAGTGGCACACATTTTGTAATCTCTTGCTCTTTCTCTCTTTCTCTCTTTCTCTCTTTCTCTCTAGTCCGCAGACTACCAAATAAAAAAGAAGAGATGCAAATATCTCAGGTCAAAATTGTCTCACATCAAACACAAAGTCAGCGAGTACGACCGGCGACCTTGATTCCTGACCTCTCCACCTTCTACGAAAAGGCCAATCCATGCTCCATTTTCATGGATTGATTTTAGAATGAATGTGTTTGCCAATCTTGTTGTTTTAAAGCTTAGAGGAGGATTTTATTGATGAGGATTGTATTCTTCATAGCTGATACGTTCAGTTGTTGTATTTTTTATGTTTGGGTTTTTATTTAAAATAAACAAATACAAGAGTACTTGTATTTGTTTGTATATGCTAACTCACCAGTCTAGCCGTTCTGTGCCTTGGATTTGTATATCGGTAATGAAGAGAAGGAAGTGATTTTCTTGATGTATACACTTTATTTTATTACTCTTGTGTCGTGCTTTCTGGTCTTCTTTTATATACTTCATGATCAATCAGGGTTTCAAACTAATCAGGTATTTGTGTTTATTTCTTACTACAAGACATCATGTTCCAAAGCCAAATACGTGTTTCTTTTATTTGTTTTATTCAAGTGTTGTTGTTTTTTTAAATATAAATCATTTTAATGCAATTCTGCAATACAAAATGATAGCAATTTATGTAGCTGGATCACCCAAATCAAATATGAAATGTATACTTATACAATAAATGTTTATTTAGTTATTTTGTTCTCAAAATGGGTTTTTATTTTAATTGTGTGTTTTTGTGTTTGTGTGAGATGCAAGTTGCAAATCATGTCAAAAGTAGGAAGGATAATGGATGACAAAAACAGTGAAAGGATGTAAAACTAAAACAGAGTGCTCATCTACTGTATTTAGTCTCTGGGTCATAGTCATGAAGAAAGAAATAGATGCTCTAAACGTCCAGACGATGGCGCAGTGAGAACGCAGTAGTCACTGGTAGCCAAAGAAGAAGAATGGCAGGAAAAACAACGGCGGAAAACAGGAGAGTTGTGTCTAACCCGGCGTGGAGTTTACAGGTCGAAATTACCACATAGTTGAACACATTTCGGTTACATCTGGTGAGTCGAAACTACCCTGTATTTGTGCAGTTTCATTCGTTTTTAAGGTTATTAGGCTGTACCGCTGCATAGCGATGAGCATTGAATGCTGTGTCGAGTGAAGGCTGCATAATCGCTTTATATTCATGTACCATGGAAAGCGGATCAATTATCTTTGCTCTTCTTTTCTTAATATTGAAATTATATTATCTCTTAAGTTAACTTTCATTGTCTTTCATGTCTGCTGCAATCTACATACAGATTTAAACGAGACGTATTTTTTTACATTGATAGGCTACTGTACGTTAGTGTTACTGTATTTTATTACTGTTTCTTAAAGCTACGTTTCAACAGCTTCGCCACCATGTCAGATGCTTTAAACTTGTAATCGTTATAATACAAATAACAACTTAACAACGTAGATGTAAAGTTGAACCTTAGAGTGGGAAACTTCCCCCTATCGTCTCGTAAACCTGTGATGCTTTCTAGATTAATATTCAGCTGTGAGGAAAGATGGATGAAGAACCAGAAAGAGCCAAGCGCTGGGAAGGAGGCTATGAGAGGACATGGTACGACAGTAGAGACATCATGTATCTAATAGTAAACCTCGAGCTTCAGTACATTTGAGACCACGTCAGTAGTTCTGTTTTTGACCTGCAGGGAAGTGCTGAAAGAGGATGAATCTGGGTCACTCAAAGCCACTGTGGAGGAAATATTGTTTCAATCCAAAAGGAAAAGGTGTGTGTGTGCACTGCCATTTGCCATTTGTACAAAATAAAAAAAGTATTGCCTCAAATTTGATGGAAATGCAGTACAACCAATTGTTCTACAATGTTTTTGCTTTGTAACCCACCTAGAATATTGGATAGCCATGGGCCGGTGCGGCTTGGGATGGTTAGTAGTACTAGTAATGCTTATGGTGTTACAACTATATAGGATTTACCGTCATATGTACACTTTTTAATTTGGACTTTGATGTTCTCTGTCTTAGATGCGACACCTTTACGTTGTAATCGACTGTTCCAGAACGATGGAGGACATGGACCTGAAGCCGAGCCGCCTCAAGGCTACTCTGAAGGTCGGCAGGGGTCAAAGGTCCTCTAGATCAGGCCGCGAAACTCACGCCAAAGTTTTAATATTCAATATACCCGTTTGTGTTTCCTCTCCAGCTGATGGAAGCGTTTGTGGACGAGTATTTCGATCAAAATCCCATCAGCCAGGTGAGCCAGTCGTCGTGCAGGTTGTTCTCATGCTCTGCCATGGTGAGTTGGGCATCCTCAAAATTGCCCAATTAAAAAAAAATGACTTGTGTTCTTCTCCACCTCTCTAGGTGGGCCTGATCACCACCAAGAACAAGAGAGCAGAGAAACTGACAGACCTTGCAGGTGTGAGAAGAAATTGCAATCATGATCTTGCACATTTCTCTGTTTGCTGTTCAAGGCATCAGTCTTGCACACTAGCAGCTGGCAGTCCAACTCCACCTGATGTGTGTGCGTGGGTGTCCCTGCTTCACCAACAGGGAATCCGAAAAAGCACATAGCTGCCCTGCAGAAGGCCAGGGACACGGCTTGTGTTGGAGAACCATCGCTTTTCAACTCTCTCAGCCTGGCCATGCAGACACTCAAGTAGGTTGTTGTTGTTGGTAAAGTCTGATATATTATTAGATTATATAAATGAGTTTGCTTGAGGCTACGAATCGTTAGTCTGTTCGTATATGCAGGGCCATCTATCTACTATTTTTTGATTATTTGAATAGAAAATGCATCATCAAATATTGATAATAAAAAATACTATATAGATTTTTTTTTACAAGAGTGACCTGGCCAAGATAGCAGCAACACACACATGACAATTTACATGAAAGTAAAAGAAACGTCACAACATTACTATTAGCCAGCAATGTCTCATAAAGCCCTCTGACTTGGTATGCCCAAGACACCCAAAGTTTGCCTCTGGACCCCAAGATTAGAAAACTCTGGGTACCTTACCTTTAACTGGGTCTGAAGGTAAGGTATAATGCTGTGATTGTGACGATGTTGACTCAATGTTTTGAAGGCACATGCCCGGACACACCAGCCGTGAGATCGTCATCATCTTCAGCAGCCTCACCACGTGTGATCCGTCCAACATATACGAGCTGATTAAGGTAAGGCTGGACCTAATTTCAACGTGTGCAGTTCAAATATGAATGTTCATTATTTTATTAATTTTATTAATTAATGAACAAAATGTAAACTACTGTGTAATATCAAAGTAGTAACACTATTACTAACTACAGATATATTTGTTATGGAATCCACTTCACATTCATCAAGATGTATTGGCATGAGCCGTTTTCACTCAATAAGGACTCAATAAGTTCTTTCGCCCCAGAGCCTGAAAGCGCTGAAGATCCGCGTGTCCGTGATCGGCTTGTCCGCCGAGGTGCGCGTGTGCACGGTGCTGACCCGGGAGACGGGGGGAACGTACCACGTCTGCCTGGACGAGAGCCACTTCAAGGAGCTGTTGATGTTTCACGTCAAACCTCCGCCAGCCAACACCCAGTCAGAGTGCTCCTTGATACGCATGGGTCAGTGTGTGTGCGTGCGAGTGCGTGCGAGTGTGTGTGTGCACGCATGCATGTGCATGGCTGTGCGTCTGACGAGGAAAGTCTTTTTACCTATATTTGGGGGGAATTTAGACATACAATAAGTTAGTTTATTAGAGGTATAAAGTTGAACACATGAACTAGTTTATAATTTGCTAACAGAAAATACATTGCAAACATATACACTAGCTGGTCAACATACAGTGTAGGACATCGTCTGTCAGACCAGCGTTTGCTCAGTGTCCTCAACCTGGCAACACGAGTCTGGGGAGGAGGTGCCCATTGTAAATGTAAATCGTGACATAAAGCACCTCTTAATGCAGTCCATGGGACTCCTACAGATAATAGGAACATGTGGGAGGAACACGTATGAATTCAACCAAACCAATATGTGTGCGCAGGTTTTCCACAGCACACCATCGCCTCTGTGTGTGGCCAGGACTCCAAGCCCTCCTTCAGTATGTCGTGAGTAAAATGCTGCACCCCGGCCACTTTAAAGGAGAAATGACTCATTTTGGCAAGAATAGGATTCACCCATTTAATAAAGCAGGGAAGAACGTAATGATGAGGTGCAGGTGCATGCAGGTCAAGAGTCATATCTTCATATTGGAGAAGTCCTGCAGTAGGGAGGACAAACTGCTGAGTAGCACTCACAATCAGTGGTACAATCCGGTCAAATACGGAGGATCGAATCATTCCTCAACATCCGTTTGACATTTTGGAATCAAAGAAGTCCCGAAATTGGATCAGCTATTAACGTTGACGTTAAAGGTGCCGTAGGTACCATGTGAGAGTTCTGGAAAGTCAGCTAAGAAAATGGAAGAGGAGATTTTGAAAATAGACAACCCAAAAAGCCCCTCCCTGCATTTTTTTTGCAGCCAATGAGAAGCATCGGATTCACACAGAAGACGGAGTCGCTGAACCAATCAGGGCAGAGATGCCCTGATTGGTCAAACATGCGCCAGGGGCGGTCTAAACTCAATCATAATTGTAGCTAATAGCAGGCACAGGGTCTGCAGTCAACTCACAGTGGATACTACGCGACGGATTCTTTATTTATCGATTTTACAAATGATTGAATGAAATGTTATCTCTTAAAGCTAAACATGTGCCGTGTCTGGTGTTCTCTGTGGGGTTCCAGCCACCTGGATGGCAGCAGCAGTGAGGCGGGCCTGTCCCTGGGAGGGTACTTCTGCCCCCAGTGCCACAGCAAGCACACGGAGCTGCCCGTGGAGTGCAAGATCTGTGGTGCGTACGCCTGGAGGACTGGCGGACAGAGGAGAAGACAAGCACAATATGTTCATGTGTATCCACACAGTAATGAAGGAATATAGACGCAGGCCCAAGGGGAAAGGTCAATGTGAACATGAATGAAAATGATAGGCCTATGTGGGTGTATCTGCTGTATAACATGTATATGTAGAATGATGTACTATATGTATGTACACTATGATATGTATCACACACACACCCTAGTCATCATGAAGGTGATTGTGATGCGACATCCTCTCTGTTGGCAGGGTTGACTCTGGTCTCTGCGCCACACTTGGCCCGTTCCTTCCACCACCTGTTCCCCCTGGAGCCCTTCACCGAGTCGCCCGTAGAGCAGCACCCGGACGCCAGGTGTGAGGCCTGCGCCCCACGGCCGTGTTCTCTTCCTCCCCCCTTGTCGGTGCTGGTGTTGGTATCTAGTTTTTAAACGCCTTTTCTACCGCCTCATGTTGCAGGTGCTGCCACGCTTGCCAGGGAAAACTGAAGGACAAAATTGTACGTTATTTATTTATGTATTTTCTGCTTCTGTTTTTGAACAGCTGATATTAGCCGTGTAACTGATGAGGATTTGACTCTCTCTCTCTCTCTCTCTCTCCCTCCCTCCTTCGCCCTCTCTAGGTGTTCACGTGTCCGTCGTGCCGTGGTGTGTTCTGTATAGAGTGTGATCTCTTCATCCACGAGTCTCTCCACTGCTGCCCCTCCTGCATTAACACACAACTCTCACATTGAGCCCTGGAGGGAAACTGCAGCGCACACACATGACTCACTATGCTACGTGTAGCGGGGGGGGGGGACATTTTGAAGACAATGACTGAGCGGCTTCCTGGAAGAGATTCATCACAGAAGTGAATCTCAGATGGTTTTCTTCTGCACTGAAAAGGACCATTTTTTTGTATGTTGTGATTTTTGGAAGACATTTTGGAAAATCTAAACGGTTAATCCACAGACCTCGAGTCTGAATTGGGATCACTTGGTGAGTCTCAGCAGGGGTCTATACCGGTGTACACACACAATTCTCATTTAGAGTCAACAATAAACCCAACCATGGATTTGAGGAGGTGAGTGAGTGATGTTTCCTGGAGGAAACCAAGTGGTACATGCATTTACGGCAACATAATTGGAATCGTGGTGCAGTACAGAACATGACATGAAGCATGTGGTGTGGGAGCAAGATCCACAGAGAGAGAAAAACCCAAAGAAATGGGAATATGTATCAATGACAATCGCGATGCTACATTGACTTTCACGAGGTGAAAGATGCAGGCAGTGGTGACTCTAGAAAAATATATTTTTTAATAAACCCAAGCCGAAGCTACAGACAGCTGGGGACATTCATTTGGATGTGTTTAGTTCACATGTAGTGACAACTCTTCAAATTCAAACATTTTAAAGAGTCTTTCAAATTGTGTGGAATGTTGTCAACGCAGTGAATCATTAGGTTTTGCATAATTCCAATCTTTGGGAGTCCGGTAGGTCGTAATAGATTTGACTCTTCTCAAAATGTCTCCTGTAGGGCAGCAGCTCCTGGACAGTAAACACGTCGTCCCGGCCGGTCCACACGGTCAGAGTGTACCTTCAGAAGAACACACAGAGTATTGCGTCATCCAGCCCCACATGGGGGAACGTCTTACGGTCACAAAACACTGCTTGTCAGACAAGCAGTGTTCCAGTTCTGGGGGGGCCAGGGGGTGCTGAGGAACGTTTGGACCATTTAACATTACATTTCATTCAAACGCTTCTCTTTATTCCAATGCAATTTGCTACTCTGATTTGTTACAATGTAGTATAGAATAAATCCATTGGAATAGCATAGGCCTAAATAGCATTGAAAAGGGAATACACCTATCTTATGTCCAGTCTGGTCCAGTCATACTTGTCAAAATTGTGCAAAATGTGTAGAATATGAATGTTCATATAAAAAACTTGACCATAAGTATGACCAGAAGAAAGAAAAGAAAAAGGTATTTCAGAAACAAATTTGAACTGTGGTTCCTGGCTGGCTGCTGCAGCTCGTACCTGCCTGACTGCTGCAGCAGCCACCTCATCTGGTCCAGGGACTGAGGCAGCAGGGCGGCTCGCACCGGGAAGGTGACTGGCTGAGGGAGCCCCCTGCACAGCTCCTCCATCCTCCGCACCATGTCCCAGCTGTACCCTGGCGGAGACACGGCGAGAGACATCCGTTTGTGTTGGCTTCAAATGTAGGTGTAGCCGCCAGGAGAACTGAGCAAAATGGTAGCCGAAAGGAAAAACTAAAAAGAAAATCGTATTGCGATTGTATTTGACTGATATTGCAATTGTGATATGATTTGCCATCGGTGGGAATGCTAATTTCTTTTTGCATCACAATGTTCATATATAAAAATCATGAACGTTATGATGTCTTTCTACATTTGGAGACCAGGGCATCTCTGCAGGACTCCAGTACTTCACTGATACTGGTGTTTTTAAACATTTACACCTTTTACCCGTATCAAAAAAAAATTGCAGCTCCTGCGATTTGGAAATTTCACTTAGCTACATTGAGATTTCCCTAATATTTGGCTCCATTGTTCAGCCTATCTTCATCTTCTTCCTGCAGTGTCCTCACCTGGATTGTCTGTCTCCGCAGACCACCCGGTGGTCCACCCGAGAGACAGCACGGCAGCGGAGAAGGACGAGCCCACCGCTTCCAGGAAGGCCCGTGCGTCCAGCGGGGTGGCCTTACCTCCGGGTCCCGGGAGGATGTCCGCGTTGAGCCACACGGGGGCGCCCCAGGTTCCTGACACCTTCTCCAGCAGAGTTAAGGACGGAGCCACAGCGTCAAGGCTGTTGAAGGGAGAGAAGAGCGAATCGTAGCACCCACCCCACAACGGGCGTTAATCACAGAGGTATAGAAGAAGGTGTAAGTAGGGGCCCGCACGGGTGTATCTCCTAATGTCACTCGTCACAAATGACGTAGAGGGTCGTTTCGTAGTCATACGAATTGATCTCAACTTAAATAAAAATAAATTAAATAATTATAAATATGGACTCAAATTGCGTTCTATGGGTGAAATGCATGCATTACCAGCGATTGGAAGAGTTGGGTTACCGGGTAACGTCGATCAATCAGCATGACTCTTTTTATTGGTAACATTATCTAAAAGGGAGCGATGGTTGCCCATGCAATGCAGAAGTAATAGATCTGCAACTGTCTTTAGACAAATCCTGAACTTTTGGAACATTGCGTTGTAATTGTAATTCATGTTTGAAATATGTAATGTCAAAGTTCTCCTTTTCATCTGTAGCTCCTAATATCATCATATAATCCGGAGGTCCCGAACCTCTTGAAGTCCAGTTTGATTCCCTTGGTGTTCTGCGTCATCACTTGGTGCAGCCACTCCTGCAGTGTGACGTCACTGTCCGTCATGGGAGGGTGGGCCATGATTGGCTCTTTGGGCTCCTGTCCTCTCATCAGTATGTCAGCCTCGATCATGTGGCAAGGCCCTTGAGATTAGATGGTCAGCTTTTTTATACGTTTTATATCAAACTAGAAATACATTTGAGTCAAGGTAAGATAATTGTCTTAATACAAAAAATAATTTATAGAATTATAGACGAACCGTTCGACCAACTTTGAACTTTTTTTAGATATCCTGTTCACAGTCTGACAAATGTTGTGGCATGATATGATGCCCATTATGCCACCCATTCCACTCCTAACAGGTCCTGCATCCCGCTTCTTCAGCACCATCCATCTATAGTGTACATTAAACGCACCATATATATATATATATACATATATATATATGAACAGGGTGAAATGAAATAGACAATGCAGTTGCCATTAACACATTCATATTTGGTCTGCAATATCGAGGTCGGCACCAGGAGGGGGTGTACTGTATACAATAAGTTGCAAACCTAAGGCAATGAGATAATGTAAAGTACTGACCTCTTAGAGCAGCTGCTATTTTGTGCTTGCTGTTGGTGGCATGGGACCACTCGATGTGCGCAGCATCCTTTGCTCGTATTTGCCCAAGATTGATGAAATAATCAACCGTCCGATCCGTCATCCTCTGTGGAAATTGATATGTGCTAAAACATTCCGGTTTTAATACATAGTACTTACTTACATCGTAAGTTGGAAAGATCTCCCATTTCCGTCTCAAATGGTATTGCTGATAACTCAATATTTTATATATAGTTGTAAATTAGTGCATGTACGTCTTAAACAAAGGTCCTTTCCATCGAAATCATCTGTCCTCTCCTCACTTAAAATCAAAACAAATGTCCATCTTCTTCTGTTATTGTATGGTGACAGTTATATAAAACACCATGGGGCATTACCGCCCCCATCTTGGCTGGAGTGTAGATCACCAACGTGATATTGGGGAACGACAAAATATATGGCAAAATGATTGCATTAAATATGAATAAATAAATAAACAAACTAATAAAAACATTAAGTAATGAATTAATTAATACATAAATACATCTATATATATATATATATATAGGGCAGATTCTCTCTAATAATGCAACACTAAGCCATAATTTGACCTTACAAAAATCATCCAAGGACATTGGGATGTTTATTGGCTTTTATGTAATGTCTGTAAGGCTGTAATGTATAATTCAAATCTGTTTTTACAATCAGCCATCAATGAAACACAGCTGCATTTATTAACATTTACTGACTGTAGCATTGTCTCAAAATTAAAAGAATATCTGCCATTTGTCTGCCATTCTGTCTGACTGTCTGACAATAAGACATACACGTGTTTTTTTCCAAATATAAAGTTACATCATATTCCCACTTAACCAATGATGACTTGAGCAATGCCTGTAATTCTTATCCACTGCCCCAAAAAGCCAAACTTCGACCCTACAAGGTTCTCAACGTTCTGCAAAAAAGTTGTCCTTTCTCAGCTGCAGACAGTCCTTGAGTGGCACACATCATATCTAACAGACTTTCAGTTAAACCTGGATATGAACATTTACTTATATGCACCGTAGGGGGCACGGTGGCACAGTCGGTAGTGCTGTCGCCTCACAGCTAGAAGGTCCTGGGATCGATTCCTGCCTGGGACATGGTTGGTTCTCCCCATGTCTTCAGTGCTGGGATTTCATGAACAGCCCTTTCTGTGTGGAGTTTCCATGTTCTCCCCGTGCTCCCTGGGGTTCCTCCATATATCTACCCTGTATATATAAAAACATGGAAGAAGACCATCGCCTGACCAGTGGTGGTTGGATCGAGGTGGTCCCTGATAGATTCTGTATATTCTTATATTCACTGTAGATTCTGTATATTCGTATATGCACTATAGATTCTGTATACTGTTATATGCACTATGGTTTCTGCACATTCACACACTTGCCCTGCTCCCTCACTGTATATACCCTTCTGTACACCCCATTGTACGAGCACCACTGAGTATACCTCTGTCCATACTGTACATACCTCAATGTATATCTCTGCCTATACTGCCTATACTCAGTGTATAGCGTACACATATATATATTTATTTAGTAATTTAGTCCATTTTAATGCTTTACTGATGCATTTTTGTAAACTTGTTGATACATCTTTTAAACATGTCTCTATGTTTTCTTTCAATCAATATTATTTGGTGTTATTTTAGCACCATGGTCAACTGTACTTTTTGAATACACATTCATGATTTTTTTTAAAACAGATGCTAATTCAGAAACTACTTGTTTAAATAAAGTTTGCGCAATGGAGTGTTTGATTGAAAAAATAAGGACTTGTTATGTAACCCTGAGAGCAGTGCAGGTTGTGTGAGTTTGTGTATGTGTGTGTGTGTGTGTGTGTCAGGTCTTTATAAAAGACCTGAGATACACACATAATGCACCAGACGTGGGTGTACTAAGAGCAGTTCCCTGGTCGCCTAGAGACAGCAGGTAATACTAATTTTGCTTTCTTTAATTGAACCCATGATGCTAAATCCAGTGTCCTGTCATGTCTCTTTTGCATGTGCAAATATGTAAGACACCTTTCATAACTTTTATAAATGTTTCATTTCATTCAGATGACTTATTACACTGCTCAAGATAGGACTTTGTGCTAATAAAAAAGGAAAATAATTTTAAGTACAAAATATAAGTGGATAGAAAGAGTTGCTTTGGAGCTATCTTTCGTCATATTGAAAATATTTACACCATTGTAGAAATTCTATTCAAAATTAGAAAAAATAATTTAGTTGCATTTAATATAGATGTATTAATATAGATATTTTTGCTAACTTTGAGCAATTCCAATGGTGCTAGCCTGCTTGTCAAGGTTAGTAGGTTAAAGAGTAAAACATGGAACAGATAGCCATCCACCTGTTGGCAGTTGACAATTCTCAGACACCTGAGAGTTGTTGTACAACTTCAGAGTTCTGCCAGCTGTAGGGAGATATGGTAATCAGTTGTTTTTGGCCTTGAAACATACAAATTATCATGTATCATGATAATAAACTAAAATATATACCTCCATATGCACCTCCTCCCCTCATGTTGTTTCATGTAGGATTCAAGAGTGCTGGTATCAGTTATCGAGGTTCCCTGTAAATTATTTAATAAAATTAAACTTAGAATTGCTTCAATGTTGTCATAAAGTAATTGGATGTGGTGTGAGAATAGATAGATAGATAGATAGATAGATAGATAGATAGATAGATAGATAGATAGATAGACAGATAGATAGATAGATAGATAGACAGATATAGATCATAGGCCTACCTAGTAATAATATAGTTCATTGTAATAAATATTGGGTAATGTACATTTCTCAACATGGCTCCTTGTCCCTCGCAGAAACATGGTTGCCTTCACCTCTTCCTCACTTTCCATCGTCCTGCTGGTCCTGATCCCGCTGTCTGCTGTCCAAGCGCAGCTCAGGCTGTTCAACCTGCGTGCCACCGACCTGCCATCAGACATCTTCGGCACCAGCGACGGCTACGTGGAGGTGTACTGTGGCG
Source organism: Malacocephalus occidentalis (assembly GCA_900312585.1). Classification (NCBI taxonomy): domain Eukaryota; kingdom Metazoa; phylum Chordata; class Actinopteri; order Gadiformes; family Macrouridae; genus Malacocephalus; species Malacocephalus occidentalis. The sequence continues at coordinate 15,151 of OMOU01019658.1, forward strand.
CCGCCTACCTGGGCAAGACGTCGGTGCGGCACAACAACGTCAACCCGTGGTGGGAGGAGGAGTTCCACCACTTCAAGGCCCAGCTCAACGACGTGCTGAGGCTGGAGGTCCACGACAAAGATGTCCTCTTCGACGACCTCCTCGGGACCTGCCAGCGGTCCATCAAAGTGGGCACGCACTCACACGACTGCTTCTTGAAGAAAGGCACTCTCCACTACTCCTACACTCTGGATGGTGCCCAGGGGCAGGCCGTTGTGTGATTGTCATGATGCCGTCGCCCAGCTTTCAAAATAAAGTTCCAACCGTTTGAAAAGCAAGAGTTGTGGTTGTTCTGAGTTCAATGGATACTTTACATGGTGGCACCTTTGTAGTCACTTGTGGTGGGGACATACATTAATATTCGACAATTTGTGTGTTTGCAATCTCTTGCTTACAGTTTTGCAAATTGGACATTTTGGGGGTTTTCCAAATTACAACATTTTTAAATGATACATTTAATATTCAAGATGTACAATAATACAAGTTGTAACAACAGTGTACACTATAAAATCAATTTGCAACAGTAGTGTACACTACAAAGTCGACAAAAAACATTCCACAAAGTTCACTGAATCAAGTAAGAAAATGTTCTTTGCTGTCATCTCTGATCATGATGTCAGGCTACCAGGCGACAAATTGGAGACATGAACACATGAGCACCACACTTATTTGATTTAACTGCGGTAGACTGAAAGAAGTCTTGACAATAAATCTTTAATGAAAAAATATGATACATTTTACATATAACATTTGGATCATATAACATAAATAAGCTTAATATAAAATGGTCTATATTAATATCATATCCATAGCCTTATAGCGCTCATATAGCTCTTTATCACTCAGGGACTCGTGGTTGTTTTCACTAACCAGACCAGACTTGCCAAAAGTAACAGTGCCTCAGCAGAAAGTGAAGGAATTAGACACACTAATTCTGTTGTGAAAATATTCAACTTAACTGGCCTGCAAAACAGTTTAATAAATATTTAACCAGTGAAGACACCATAGGGTGTTCGTTTGCAACCGCACTATGAATATTCACCTCAAATTCCTACATTAAGTACGGTCCATCCCTCCAACCATCGCCACCTTGCGGGCGGCAGTACAGTTGGCACAAGCCATGCTAACAGATAGATGATATCATACTTCAAGACCCAATGACATTTTGGTCCTGAAATATCAGGCGCATTCCCCCGACAAGACGCCACGGGCAACCGCAGTTCTTCAAGTGTCCAGTGTATGCATGTGTGTGTGGGGAAGAAAAGGGAAAGTGCGGGAAGGGAAAGTGAGGCCATAAACAGTATTTGGTCACGAATGGAGCAGCTTGGAGAAATCCATGTTCATGTTGAAGATGACGGAGAACTCTTTAGCCAGCAGCTGGTGGAGTGTGACTCCGTCGCGCGTGTACGCCCAGCAAGTTCCGGTCCAGTCGTAGCGCTTGGGTCCACTGTACATACACATGTATACACATGAATACACACCAATACACATGTATACACATGTATACACACCAATACACCCTAATACACCCTAATATACCCCAATACACCCTAATACACACAAATACACACAAATACACATAAATACACCCTAATACACACTATTATTTATTATTACTATTATTATTTATTATTATTATTATTCAGTTCAATTACACATCGAAATTATGCGGTATTCCAAGCATTTGAATAAACTGGATGTTCTGTTGAATGAAGTGAAAGACATCAAGTCACCATTTATCCTAATAATGTAAGCATGTTTACATCCATACTAGTCCCACCTGGTAGGAGAGGAGAGCCAGATCTGTTTATTGGGAGTCTGTTTGTTGATGACGTAGGTGCCGTGGCCACCTAGCTTCACCGTCAAAACACCACTCTGGAGTAGGCAGACGGAAAATAATATTAGCATGAACTAAGACTTCAGCTGACAGAAATGTATTACAGTAGTCTGACCCTCTTTTGTAGCATATCATATTTAGTTTGAAGTTGTCTATTATTCTGTTTTACGTTACAATGTTGGGGTGTTTGTGTGTGATCAACAGATATTTTTCTTTGACTGGTTTTTATCCCCACATAAAAGCAATTCTATAGAATCTATAAATATACATATACTTGTATGTTGTATATATACTTATACAAGATGGACAAATGAATGGCATGAGAACTCTAAAACGAGATTGTTTAAGCCATAATGACGAACAACAAAGTAGCATCATCAGCATTTTTAGTGCGCACGTTTGGCAGCTGTCAATCACTGGACTTTGGAGTCCCGTCAAGCAGAAGCCGCCTTAAGATGAACGACAGACTTACCGAGAAGACAACATCGTAATCTGCGCCGGTGAAGGGCTCGTCCGTCAGGTCCTCGAAGAAGTCCACTAAAGCATCCAGAGTTTCATCGACCAACTTCTCGTACACGGCCTCGGACAATTCACTGGTAAAGCACAAATACTCATTAAGTCAAGAGTGAGAGGAGAGTTTGTGTTTAAAAAGTCTTCGTTCCAATCCGTCCAGCCATCAACCGAGAAAAACGTGCTTTTATTTACATATAGTCACTATCGTTGTATGTCATTCAAATCACTAAAATTGCCTTAGTCCTTTTAATGGCGGGTTTACCTTTGTGGCACAGGGGTCTGTGCTGGGAAAGTCACGTGTATCTTTCTCTTCCACACATCTCCATCAACTCTGTTAATAAATAACTGAAGTACATTGTTCATTATTGGGAAAGCTATGACTTTTAGGCAAACAGAAAGTTTGCATTCTCTCTAACCGTTTTCAATAGGATCACGAGGTGATGCATAGCCATAATACAACATGCTGTCAGTTCTATATAGAGCGATGTAACCCAGTAATGTAGTGTCTGTGTTTCTGCATACATTTTTAATAGGTGAATATGGCGGAATGAACAACAACTCTTGTTGTACAAGCTATTGAAATTGACACTTCACATACATTTATTTAATTATTTCATTTATTCAACTCTACTCAAACTACTAGCAGAATAATACTATTTGACAAAACATCTGAATTCATCATGGGACTTTTTGTCAGTGATGCTTGGCCATATTGGGAGGACTTAAGAGATTTGTACTGTAAACTCCTAAATCAATGTAAATATACCATAACCTATACTACTGAACACTTTATTTTGCCACATACGTCTCTCATGAGATGTGATATATCCTTTTCATCATTAATGACTTAACAACCACAAAACACCATCGCTAGGCTAACTAACACTCCACTGCTCCCAAATGCTGGCAGCCTTTGTGAAGCCTACTATTACACAGTATTGTACTTCATTCAATTGCCTCAGGTTTGACCTTACATAAAAAGTCAAGTATAATACATGTAGGCCTACATTAGTACAATAAGTACATTATAATAGAAGAGGTATAATTTAACGTGGTATTACTCCACTATTCTACAGTAAAATCTCAAAACTTTATTGAGGGAGTAGAGTGGATGAGTACCTCAATCAGGTACTCTGAAGAATACTGATATGCTAACTTGAGCAAAGGGGGAAATCACGTTGGTTCTTCAATAGACGCTTTATATGGGCTCATCTGCGATTCCTTAATTTAGATATACAGTGGCTACGACTTTGGTGCGTTTATTGTGGCTCTGCAAGCTGCTTGCCGTAGCTACGCAGATATATGCAGAGCAACTGAGGAAATCAGCGAAAAAGGTGAACACATCTTTTTATTTCGTCGTGACACATGGTATACACATGGGCATATAATGCTTTCAGTGGATACGCACAACATCTCAACAGGAATACCCAACATGACGTAATATGAGGAGGTAGTTGACTCACTTGTGTTGAACGCTGAGAACTCCACCATACACCATTCACCTTATTCAGAGGACGAATACACGTACATTTAGCCAGTGTATTGTACTGAAAGTGAAAAGCAAAATGTGTGTGTTAGACAGCAATTGTGAGACAATCTGGTGTTCCGCAATACGCATCAGTGGCCTAGCCCACGCAAATATGAAGATAATAACCTTCATTACAAGTTACCTGGTGTCTCTGCACCATCATGTCAGCTATTTCTGTCCGCATTATCTGCTTGCTGATATGCTGAGCAATACACATTCGCTTACTCGGAAACCTGAACATATTGTGCGATGAACTGAATAAATAATACTGTAAATTGTCGTGGTGTAGTCTTCCCAAACCTAAGAGTAAGGTGGTAGTCTTGCTTGTGTTTGTATTGCAACTGAATTCCAACATGAGGTGCATAGCGCCGCCTACAGTACCGGAGGCTCACTGTTCTACTCTCAACTCCAACTTCACTATACTGTCCTAATCCTATGGCCTTAAGGAAACAAAGTCTAAATATTCTTCAACCACCACCCCAGCCAAATTCATTTGTCGTACCACCATCAAAATAGAACGTTTTAAATGGGGTATTGGAAAGAACAACTTCGAAATTGTATTTACTTTTACACCATTCACACACATAAGAAACATAAGAAGTGAATGGCTGATATAATCCCACATTATTACATCCTCTCTTCTACGTAAAGATATTTTTGTATTCTGGATCTATGATAATTAAATCAATTGACCACATGGTGGTGCTATATTAAGAAAATGAATTCCAGACCACAACCATACATTCCCATAAGCACAATTCGTTTCTGTTGGATCAACTTTCAACTTAATTTCTTTAAAAAAAAAGACAACAATAAGTACAAAAGCACAAGTACAAAAGCACACTAAATACATAAAACAAGACCCAGTTTAACACACAGTTTAACACCCTTGTTTTATGTCCTTAAATGTTAGTTGCCTTCATTGAATGTGTGTTGCATGTTGTCCAAAATGTTCCTCCTCTTCCTGGGTCTTTGATATTATTCAATGCAGCCACCATGGAAAGAGCAGGAAGATATTGTTAGCTGTGTTGATTATGCCAACCCATGCAAATACTGTACTTGGCAAATACAGTACTTGGCATTGTTCAATTGCATTGACAAAATACAAGTTGTCTGTAAAATCAGGTATGTATTGCCATATCTATTGTGAAGATATTTTTGATATTTGATATTTTTGATATGTGAAATTGCTTTTTTGCTGAAATCAACTCATACATACATACACATACATAAACACACACACACATATATATGTTTATATATATATATATATATATGTATATATATATATATATATATATATATATATATATATATATATATATATATATATATAGACTGTATATACAAA